>JAQFZT010000268.1:0-30778 GCA_034696325.1 Camisiidae sp. | reverse complement strand
TTTTGATCAGCATTTTCAGCTCTGAGAAAAACACTTATCATTATAGTTGACATGTTCACATATCTACACTTGAATTCCTAAAAATATGTGGGGGTGGCCCCTACGGCACTGGATCTTTATGTCTTTAATATACTTGGCCCCCAGCCAAAAAATTCTGGCTACGACACTGATGAGATCATTCAATATTTGAAACGGTAATTAAATTTTACTTGAGTTCATTAAAGTAATATAACAACTCGATTTGTTGAGACCTTCGCTGTTTCCAGAATAGCAATTGATTAGAACAAATACAATAATTTTTGAGTTAACAAAACTTCTTATGCATCCTTTAAATTCAGACCAGTCTAAAGCAGTTAAATAATAATAAACAGTTTATTATAATGATATGATTTTGTGGAATAGTAATCAAATATCGATAAACATGAATGGATTTTCGGCATCAATATTAAAAATTACAGTAAAAGCCCGTTTTTACGAAATAAGTAATAAGTTGACGGAAAGAATAATTGAATATCCGAGATCTAAAATCGGATATTACAAAGTTGGCCATTACATTGAGTTCAGAATCAGAATATTAAATACAACAGTAGTTGCAATGACTTTTCGAAAATCAAATCATAATGAGATACAGTTTTGTCTAAAAGAAAAGCAATATAAAGTCGTCTAAAATTATTTAATCATAAAAGGATTTATCATTACTCATAAATGAAAACTTTTGAAAATCGAAGAAAATCATTACTTTGAAGTTGAAATTAGATTAAACTTGAGGTACAGTTCGATAATGAGATATGAAGGCATGCTTTCTATTGTTATAATTAAAGCAAATTTATAGATTAAATTAAGATAATAAAATCAAAAGTATTTATTTGAAGAATCAATCAATCATTTTAATGTAAAAGACTTTTTCTATGAATGATAAATCATTTCTATCGATAGTTTTAGCTGTAATGATGAGTAATTTTTGTATTAAAAAAGTGTTGATAACTGCGTCGCTGTCTTACACTCAAGTAAATATTTTATTTTAAGCAAATTTGGGCTTTTCTTCTGGACATGACCGTACATTGAAAAACAAGTGGATCATAATTGCATCAAAATTGGCTTCCGAAGACTTCGGGTTCAATTCCCAGATTTAGTCTTATCAAAAAAGAATAACCAAAGTTTGAAAATGGAATTATTTTTTTAGAATTCATAATTTAGTGGATTGAAAACAGGGTTGAATTTGGACGAAATGAATCCACTTAATACAAATTTGTGAGTTTATTTAATTAATTATATTAAACAATACAAATAAGTGCGCGCATCACTCAATTATAGTATAACAGGGCAAATGGGAGCTCGTTTTCCCTCTAATTAAATTTGTCAACTTTGATTACATTTGACTTCATCTATATAATGTGAAAAGAAAAATCATTATTGGATTCAATTAGTTGGACAATTTGTAGACTTATTTTGAGGTCAACCTAATAAGAATCTATTGGAGTATAGTTTTGTACTTGAACTTAAACTTAATGCCCAAATAAAACTATTTATTTGACAGATTTATTGCTTGAATTAGAAATAGAAACAGAATGACTCTGAATTTTATACGAAACTTATTATTAGTTAATGAAATGTGTTGAGTTAAGATGACTAAATTCATGATTGAATAATAAATTTGAACTATTTTGATTTATTTCAGACTATAAATAAGACCTAAGGTATTACCATTACTAGTGTACAGGAGGAAACTTTGTTCGCGAGGATAGCAACTAGAAACTAGTGATGGAGCGTCTGTTGCTGGGCTTGAGGGGTTGTTCTTTTATAGCATATCCATTATATTAGCTATTAGTGTTTACATAGGTATCGCATAAATATTTCAATGGTCCCTTAGTTACATCCATCCCGCATCATTTACTCTAGTTGCTATCCTCGCGAACAAAGTTTCCTCCTGTAAGGACAAGCATTTTCTGTCCATTATTAGAAACCTTTGCACATCAAATCTTAAATCTATGCATTTTTTAGATAAAATAATAGTTTTCAGTTCTTATAATCTAATTAAAATAGCATCTCCGGTTCCTAAAATTTTTAATACAATTTCGATTATTAAGGCGTATACAGACAAAAGAAGATATACAGTATTTTAAAATTGTTTTTTGAAATGAATTTTTTTCTAAGTTATTCCCACTAAATTGAAGGAGAATCAGAGATGCAGAATGAGCTCAGTCTAGTGAGGGGAGAGGGAGGGGAGGGGTGCAAATTCAGAAATTTTCAAATTATTGAAGGGGTCCAACCAGTCAAAAACTATGCGGTTTTGAGAGACAATTTTTTTCAAGTATATTTTCCCACCAAAATAATTTTCCTAAAAATTTACCTTTTTTGCTATTTTTTTTATCAAAATGGCTGTGTTATATTTTTCAATGATTACTGAATTTTATTAAACTTCGACTAAATATTAAGCATTTGTTACTCTCTTTGAATTTTGATGACATGAAGTTATAACTTTAGATTTTTTACTAATAAAATTTCTCAATATACATAAACAGATCTCTGATAAAAGTCACACAGATCTAGTATGAATTCAATTTATTTTTTCACTGGAGGGTCAAATTTTCTCAAAGGGGGACCTGTACTTTTTCGACTGGACGGGAAGGGTCAACACCCGGTCGCACCCCTTATTCCGCATCTCTGGGGAGAATGATCATGAAAATACTTATTTTTTGTGTATTTGGTTTATACAGTATAATAATTAGGAAAATTTTTAACAGATTTTGTTGTTCATTCTCAAGTTTCGAGACTATCGCGAGATTATCGAGATTTGAAACTCTCGTACGAGACTCTGGAATAATCCTATATTAATAACCAATCTGTAGACAAAAGCATAGCTTCGAGAAACATTAAGGTATTAAGTCGTTTGATTTGAAATCATATTCACGTTTGAAAACTGAAACACTGATCAGTTTTTAATCTCGTGATTGAAATACATTGAAAAATGTTTACATCAAATAATTGATGTGCTTTGAATGAATGAAGATGCGGTTGCATAACAGAATAAGCCTTATTTGAACAAGGTAAGCCTGGAGATAATTCATTAAGATGTCCCAACAATTTAGTTCCTTTAAAAAGAGGATTTTCATCAAATTATTTTTTCTCACAATATTAGTTTTTTTCTCGTAAAAACGGGCTTTTACTGTAATTTTTAATATTCATGTCAAAAATCAATTCATGTTTTATCGATGTTTGATTACTATTCCACAAAATCATATTAAAGATATAATAAACTGTTTATTATTATTTAACTGCTTTAGATTGGTTTGAATTTAAAGGATGCATAAGAAGTTTTGTTAACTCAAAAATAATTGTTTTTATTCTAATCAATTGCTATTCTGGAAACAGCGAAGGTCTCAACAAATCGAACTGTTGTATTGCTTTTATCAACTCAAGTAAACTTGAATTATCGTTTCAAATATTTAATGATCTCATGTAAGATTAATGGATATTATGTTTTATTAGTATTTAGAAAAAACAACTCAACTCAAGTCATACAATCGTACAGTAGAAGATTATATTTAGTTAATTCAGCATTTTATCAATTCAAAACAATAAATTAAAGGACCCAATCATTATAGAAAGTTTGTAACTTATAATCAAACTTTTTCAATGTTCTACTAGTATATATCCATCAATTGTAACAATATGTCGATTATTCAGATGAGAAGATATTTTAGTTAAATATAATATCAAATAATCATTTGTAAGCAAAGATGAGTTCGATTACTATCAGTTTTATAAATTGAAATTTCAAATTTCTACTAAAATATATAGTATTAAAAAAGTGTATCAATTCAAACACCCTATTTTGTAAAACATCATTGAAATGATTATAAGAATGTTTGTTAATCACTTCTTACGTTTATTCCCAAATGTCAACACCAAAGAAACTTAATTTTTTGATTAAATTGAGTCGGAATGAAATAAACATTTTAAAGCATTAACTCTTCATTGATTAAAGTTTTTATTAATTATTAAAAACCCAAAATAAAGTGAATGTCAATAAATGATAAACTAATATATCAATAGAGAAATGATTTGATATAAAAGTAATTTAAGTCCTGATTCCATATGCGTCAGGCATTCTTTCGATGGCGTACTGTCTGTTTGCGATATACATGATAGGAATGCCAGCAATTTTCCTAATTCTTCGTTTGAGGGCTCGATCACAGGTTGCGATTATATAGCATTTGTGTTGATTGACTCGATTGACGAGACAGTCGTCAGCATAAGTGCCGCTATGACTACACGGAAGTCTTTCAAACTGTTCTTTAACAATACGAAGCGCTAAACGATATTTTTGTCCCAATTTTTGTAATTCAGCGACAATACAATCGGTGACAAATGGTATACATTTGGCTAATAGACAGTCAGTCATCGACTGATTGATGTCTAACTTGTTTTTTATTGAAAAGTTTATGAAATTTGTGTCACAAATCACACGAAATGGTGGACCCAGTGATTGATTGTAATTGAAGAACATTGTGGTTGAGCTCAACTGTTGGATCTGTTGAACACTTTTCTTCTTTTCTTTATTTTTTTTCTTACGCTTTTTTGAGTCATTCTTAATGTTTGCAATTCTTTCGTCTTTTAATGACAGGAGTTTTGGTTTTCGAACCTTAATATCTCTTCCCATAACTGAAAATAATTTGAATCAATCATTAATTTAATTCTTTAAATCAATTACAAAATAATTAATAACAATAATATTCATATTGTTTTCAATTGATTAAAAATATTACCGAAAATCTAATGATATTCACAATTAATAGACAAATATTTAATTAAATCGAAGAATTGAAACGATTCTTAAATAATTTGTAATAATAAGAAATTGTAACGAAATGTAAATGAAATTGCAATGAAAATGAGAGACATTTAAATGATTTATCACATGTTTTTTAAATATTTTGAATGATTTTAAAAATGCTTTGAATTGAATGCTGTTATGACTCAACAGATGGAACTACTTATGGCTTATAATTTGTGACACTTCTTAGTGCTTGAACTCTAAACTCTTGAATAAACTTATTGAAAAAGCGAAGTTTGAAATGATTGGTTTCGAAAGTCTTCATAAGTTAACACTAATTGTCAATAAACTAAATAATTAACTCTGTTTTTATCAAAGATGATAAAGAGTTTTAACTTTTTGGGTTGAGTTAATGCAAAGCTTATTTAAAATCCAGAATCGATATAAACTATTGAAGTGGTTATTATTTTTTACAACCAATGAAAGGCAGATCATTGGAAACTTGAATCAAACAAAAAGTTGAATCTATCTATTCTTGAAAGAGCTTTTGTACTTATTAATAGTTTTGATTAAAATTCTCATTAAAAACTTCGTAATGAAAATCATGTGAATTATTGTAGTTCCTGACAGTTAATCAACTCATTCATTGAATTCGCAAAATTATATTTCAATTATCAAATGAATGACTAACGAAAATTTGGATAATACACTCACTAAGGATTCATAATTATTGGTTTAGTTTTTGTTGAAAATTTTTCAAGCATTTATTTTTAAGGGTAAAGTTATGTGTTTTAAAACTATTACTTTAAACAGACATAACTTTTATTACTACTAATAAAATAAATATTTGTGTGTTTGGAAAACAAAGTGAATTCAAATTATTTGCACTTACTTTTTATGCTGTTTCTCAAGTCTATTTATTTAGAAGAGATTTAAAGCTTCAAGTAATTCAATTACTTTTTTATTACCAATACTTGAATTCATCAATTAATTTGTTTGAAAAATATAATTAACTTACAATTAATAGAAATTTTTTTAATCAAGTGATAACAGAACTACTTTATCAGAACTTTTATTATTAGAGGTGACAATCATTTGATTGAATCCATCAATAAATCGAATTTACTTTAACAATTGCAAAATGTCACTCCTATTAAGCCATGCCATCGCCAATCAAATGCTTCATATTCAGGAAAAGTTTTTTCTAACACAATGAGCTCAATGAATATATGTCTCAAATATGAAAAGTTCGTAATCATGGCATTGAATTTTTTTTCAGTATCCCTATGCTTTGTAATCTTCGATTTTTCTTATTTTTCAATACAGAAACAAATCCCAAATCAATGACTGAAGGAAACAGTATTTATAACTATGATCAACATATTTATAAAATTATAGTGAATTTGATTCAATGCAACATTTTTTCTACTTACGAAACTTTATGCTCAGTTTTTGAAGTGAGCAATCAGTAAGTTTTGACACTATTTTAAAAATTTGTTTCACCTCATCTGAACATTTTATTCTTACAATTCATTAAAAAAATTTTAAATATAATGAGAATAAAACAATTTTTTGTATTTTAAAATAAAGCTTATATCGATTTTTAATTTTTGTTTTTATTGTTCATTGTCTTTAAATAACAAAAATTCATTTTATAACTGAATGCTTAACTACAAAAAAGAAAAATTAAACGAATTAAGCCAATAAATTACATATTAGAGTTAAAAGTAATTTGGAGTCCATACTATTATTTTTGAATTGTAATTTGTATGCATTTATTTTGAACAATTTTAATAATGCTTTGAAATGTTGGCTTTAATGTTGCAGTATATGATGCGATAAAAATCCAAATATTCTTACTTACATAATAATAAAGTGTATAGTAATTTAAGAAAAGAGAAATAATGTTCACATCTATGAGATTTTCGATGCGTGAAGTGTAATAAACCGAATATGAGTATAAGTTGGAGTATATGAAACTGAAGTATTGTCAACAGCTGCCGTATTTGATTATTATAGCTGAATAAGAACTTATATAAAGCTGACCACAATCTTAGCAGTTTCATTGTATTACACCATATCATTATATAATGAATTCCGGAACCAAAATATGTTTGATGTAATTAAAAGGTTAGTATGAATGATACAGAGATACACATATCACGAATTTCCGTAATGCATTAGGCAAATCATCATCATATAAGTTATATTAACTCATGTCGAGACCATGTTTTACACCATTTCCTCTCACTAGGCCTGTAATTTTGACGCAACTTTCAAACGAATTTATCGCTTTGTAGCTGCAATGGTTTAAAATCAGATCATTTTTGATACAAACCATCTTTTGCACTATTGACACCTCAGGCAGTGATATGATTAGAGTGCGCACTGACGATAAATGAGAGCCTAAAATATCTCTTAATGATTATTATACTATAGAGAGTACAAGGGATGGAAACCAAAATGTTTGATACTAAAGGTAGAGATTAGACACTCTCATACTCTCATAGCTCTAAGTCAAACAGTCGATATGGGAGTCTATATTAAGTTAGGTCTCCCTACTTTGCATTCATGATGTGCTCCAGAGACGCATATTTAATGATTCATTTTGTTATTTTTTTTCTTGAATTCATTTTGTCTACTATTTTGCTTAAATCTTGTTTGTATTACTGTATTTATGACGCGGTATATTTTGATGCATTGAGTGTTTTTATGCTTGAGGCTCACCTTAAGCTCCCCTTACCTGTACACGAATTAAAATTATATGTATTATTTGGCTAGTTTTGAAGATAGCTCTTCTTTCTAATTGAAGATCAGTCCGCGAATCTTTTGAACATTTTCATGCAGTACTTTCTGGTGATGATCACGTATAGTTACAGTAGTCAAAAATGTAAGAGAAAAGTATATCTTTCCATAGGAATATAAAATGCACAGTTTGAATAGATTTTTTGTGTAATACAGATATGTGGCACACCTCTCCTGCATGGATGTACTTTTTGCCCGTGATAACCCTGAGGCCAAGTAGATGCATATTTGGCGTGTTTTTCTGAGCCACTTCTTTCTCTATCTTATCCTCTCTTCAAGTTAAAAGAAGCCGACTTTGGTTTTTCGTGGTGTGAACATGAACGCCCACAGACAACTTCAATAATAACATTTTCCTGATGCCTATTTCTAGCTGTCGACACCATCGCTATCAAAAAGTGATCAAACAGTTACATATTAGTTGTTCGAACATCATTAAAAGGCATGCAAATTATTTGAAGGCCAAAAAACCAATCTTTTGACATTAGATATGAAACATTTAAGACAAAGTTGGGCTGAACTAAGTGTCAATCAAAACATGTCTATAGCATCAGCTTTGAGAACATCTTTATTGAATTTTGAGGTGTAAAGTGTACAAAAAGCCGACATAAGGGCATCGTTGGCATCACTGGAATCACTGCCAATCTATGATAATCATTTGATACTCAATTATCATAAAATTATGGTTTATATGTATTAACATAAAAATGTAATTTTATATTCTCTATTATACTACAAGATATACTCTCTTGAATCAAATTAAAGTTCAAAGTAGATTAAATCCCAACAATCAAAGAACCTTCTCTTTTAGTCTATCCGACAGTTGCATTTGATTTACTAACTTTGATGGCCACCAATGGTTCCATGAAGAGGCGGCAGTGGCGGCACGCAGGCTGGCAAACACTTCTCAAGAATGTTAAAATATTGAAAGATTTTCCCAAAAAAAGAGCTCGAAATTAATGGCAAAAACACTTCTACAACGCTTCCATTTTCAATATTTCATTGGGGTTTTTGGCAGAACAGACAGACACCTAGTTTTAGATCTCACAACATGTGGCATCCTTTGGTTTATCATATATCTTATGCTATCTAAGAAAATGATTTGTGAGATCTCAATTAATTTTTCACGCCTATTGTGAAAAGCAATTGTTTCGAGAAATAATATTGTGTTGAGAAGTATTATTTGATTGTATTTTTTGTTTGACTTTCACTATTAAATAGCAAATAATAATGTGCAGTAAAGTTGATGTTTGGTATGGCATCTAATGAAAGGTATCGCATGAGCAACTTTTCTTCTCATCACAAACAAAAAAGTGTGGCGTAACTGTGCTAAGTAAACACACCTACTGCACAAATTAAGTACAATGAACTTACCTTTAAAAACTTGAGCCGAAAAAAATATCAATTAAAAATAGTGAGCCTGAGTTTCTCACCTGTGCATCATTTGTGTGATCCATAACTTCAATTCTCTGGTTCTCAATTCTCTCGTCTAATTTGTTTCTCTGATTCTCGTCGATCTTATTTCCTTTAAGTTGCCTTTCGTTTAAAGTTGAATCGTTTCCTTTCGTTTACTGGAATATCTTTAAGCGATTGTTTGAAACAGCAAACAAACAGGTATATAGAGTAGAGCTGAGAGCGATTGTCAATTGGGATGATAGTTAATTGGTTCGGTGCGTTACAAACCTAACTTATTTCTTAAGTTGTTGGATATATGAAAATGGTTTTGAAGCACCTGGTGGTGAAACAACGCCAAGCAGTCTTGAAAGTCTCTCCTTATTTCAATGTAAAAGGTGTCAAAATTGGCATTCTTTAGCACTAGGGAGTCTCACATGTTTTCTTAGCTGAAGTTCCCGTGAGGCATAAACTAGAGTCGGCAATCTGTTTGAAGCCCAAACTTATGAAGCTCAATATATGATGTGCCCTGCAGTGGCCCCAGTCTAGACACTCCCTTCAAACGCATTTATCTTTAATCAAAAAACTTATGGTAACTTAGAATGTGTTCAAATAATATTTTCTAGTATTTTCTCAATTTGATCTGTTAGGTATGAAATGAGGAAAGAGTTTTCAACTGATATGGTGAGAAAAAAAGGTGTGCAGAAGTTATCAATCAATGTGACACTAAGCCTACATGTTGCGATGTATTATAAAGCTATTCCTATTAAAACAAACAGCAGCGGCAAATATTGTCAAATTCATTGATCTCATTAATCATATTTAAAAGCTATAATTTGGATCAGGGCTTAAATAAACAGCCGATAGTCTGCTTTTTTCCCATAAAGAACTCTGTTATTAAGTGTTATAACGAGCAAAATGTGTTGCTTTTATAAAATAAGTCATTTACAAAAGCATATCAAATATTATAATAGTTCTTATTGTGATTCGCTTTAGATATTCATTTCTTTAACATTGCGTGTTCTTACACTTGTATAATATTTGTGAGACTTTCTTAATACTCACTCAATCAAACCTATATTGAATTTCTGGGTATTATAACTAATTTGATTTCGCATTTCTGTTTCTTTTCATAGCGTAAATCATAGTATACATGAAAATATTCATTTAATAGAACTTGAGTTGCGTGAGTTCACTCTGTGCAAACATTTTGCCCTTCGGACTACTAAATGCAATCTTAAAATAGTCTCTCAGTATAAGTTGGGTAATACAGGCTCAGTACGGACTCTCTCATAGCTTCGTGTTTTCTTACCTCAAATTAATCTCTATAAAAAGAAAGCTTTATGAAAATTAATTTTTCATCTTTAGATAAGAGATGACAAAAAAGCATAGCTTTAAAATCATATTTTGATGGCATTTTCATAGCTTAATTCATATTTTAGTCGAGTGTTGTGTTATGTATTTTAGTTTGTGATAAAGAAGACAAACAGTTTGATGAGCAAATAGTTATTGAGTTATCCTTTAAATCAACAGAAGTTGATTTGTTAATTTGTGAGTGACAGTCAAATGAATCGGTAGTGACAATGAAGCCATGCATAGCGCATATCACATATATTCCTCAATTGAATCATTTATACCATCCAACGATCCGTAATTCCGAAGGTATATATCCTTAGAATATCGTGATTGAAACAAAGTCTAAACCAACACAATTACCTCTTTCCAAACAAAGCATTTTCTCGTGTCTAATCACAATCCAAGGAATACATTCCGTGACGACTGGCTTTACATTTCAAACACTTTAAATTATTATAACCCAAAGTCATGCAAGAAAGTGACATTTGAGGTGCGATCAGAGTCACTCACACTCACTCTGATTATTCCATTACAAATCAGTAATGCTGTCCACACATACTTGTCATTACAACAAATCATAAAAACAAGTAAATTCTGTTTTCAACAAACAAATAAACACGATATCATACTTTAATACCCAAACAGAATGCTATTAAAATTACTTAAAAGAAAGAAAAAACGCTTTCTTTCATTTAACTTTCTCTTTAACTGCATTAATAGTATGTAATCTCTCTCTCTCTCTCTCTCTCTCTCTCTCTCTCTCTCTCTCTCTCTCTCTCTCTCTCAAACTCTTATTAAGGTGAGAGTGGGGTGAATCTATTGCTTAAGGCATTCTTGAAAGGGGAGGCATTTTGTAAAGCAAAGCGTTTTCTTTTGTCGGCTGCGGCGTCAGTGAGCGTCAGGTGCGTTGAGCGCTGTATAGCGATAGCCACAACATAAGGCAAAACCGATTATTATGATGCAAGAGATGCTTATCATAGGCGTGAAAATCAACAGTATCGGGAAGCAAATGAAAAGGTAGGCAATGCCGACACTCACAACCATCTGTTTCTTTTAGCCATATTAAATTTGATCAGTGCGCCAAATGTATAACGAGGGAGGAACCCATCGGTATTTGGTATGTGCTCCTCTTGTTTGCTCTACACAACTATTTAAACAAAACATAAGACATGAAAATTGCTCTGATCTTAACTTCTCGTATAACATCATATGCCATCAAAATTATATGATTCGTATCACTTTTTACACAACAACTCACTTTTGGGGCGAAAAACAAACTTTGCTTTGAGATATTTGAAGTCATATCATATCATAGCATGATTTGATACTAACATTAAAAATTTTTGCGTGAAAACAAAAATGAGAGCCCAATCTTGATGTGCATACTTTTTATACAAATAGTTGGCCACACACTATCTTATAATGCATGATAACCCCTCTGGCATTCCACTTATTTAACTTTTACAAAAAGGTATACTCTGTTCAATTCAACTTCAACTAAATATACATTTCAATTAATATCCTATTTCAAAATAATCAATACCAACGATTATTAGAAACTTATTTTCAATTCGAACCCATCATTATCAACCTTCAAAACACGCATTTTTCTAGTACTCAGGCTCAACATTTCTGATGGTTCAAAAAGATTCAATATTTTCTTTATTTTATCCGTAATTCCAGTTTATTTTTAAATATTTTCTAGTGAATTGTATTGAACTTAATAATAAATTTATTTAATTATATAATAAATTATGATTTATAAATAAGGGTGTTCTTGACTCTTAGAAATCCAATTAATTTAGTTACAGGAAACTGTTGAGAAGACTGTCCTAATATCAGAAATTTATTTTAGATTATCCTCATTTTGAAAATCAAACTGAAATGTTTACATTAATTTAGGTTAAAATAATGATATAATAATGCTATATAAAGGAGATCAGCTCAGATGTAGATTTACTGGTAGGTTAAAAACTTATTTATCGTTTGACTGAAAATTGATATTAACACTAGATTGTAATTAGATCTTTTTAGGTTGACTTACGTTCTATATTCTCATGCATTAAAACTTATAATTAATTTCACAAATAAGCTTAAGTAATAATTCTAAGTTATTGTTAATAAATTAAAACTTAGTCATATAATCAACGTCTATTGATGTAAAATTTCTATAACTTTTATGATATGAGTTAAGCAAAGTTGAACAAAATTGAATGAAATTAAATAGTGCGTTCTTTTCACATAAATACAAATGTAATTTGAATTTCCAACAATAGCTATTGGAATTTATGTTCAATTATTAAAGTCATATTTTCCGCATATATAAATGTGAGAACAGGTTGTGAAAAGAGTAGTTTTTCTCAAAAAGATTCAATATTCAATTTTTATGAAATATAAGAATACTAATCATTGTTATAATACAACAACTTCTTCTTTACTGACACTGCGAGAGCCGAATAAACAAATGCAAAACAGAGCCGATGAAATAAATATACATTATTTCAATATTAATTTTACTTCAAATCAATAAAATATAGGACAATGAGCTCGAATGGAGCTCGAATACATTGAGAATAGAGAATATGATTGTATGTGTTTTGGTATAGGAAGTGTACAATGAGACAAATCGTACTTTGCACAGCAGTATATTAATAACGATTCAAAGTTATAGGCTTGGAAGAGTAGACAGAGCACGTACACAAGTATACCATGTAAACCATCACAGCCATCAAGTAAAACTAATTATGGTTAGTCGCTTATGTTTGATAGGCCATCCATGTTATTCCGCCTTCTGATTCAATAATAGCTGAATCAAACTTTGTACGACTACTATAACTTTTGGGGTTAATTTGCATTTTGCATGTACAAATTGG
This sequence comes from Camisiidae sp., assembly GCA_034696325.1. Classification (NCBI taxonomy): domain Eukaryota; kingdom Metazoa; phylum Arthropoda; class Arachnida; order Sarcoptiformes; family Camisiidae; species Camisiidae sp. The sequence goes on along the minus strand of JAQFZT010000268.1, from coordinate 17,578 downwards.
GATTATATGCACGACAATTTATATCCGTCGCAAAAATTCATATTTATATTCGCTTACGAGCCAATCATATTAAATTCAGTAAAACACCGCCAATAAAAGCAAATATAACTTTTAATATTACAGAAGTGCCTAAAACTGGCTGTTTTCCATTCTCATCAGTTTATAATTACACAGATTGCACAACAAAATGTCTATAGAATTGATGGGCGTTTATATCATTCGACTACTGTGTGTAGAGCTACAGAACTAACTATAAATTCATTTAATGCATTTTTTCATTATATTCTATTGTATTTTCTCTTTGCTTATCACAGAAACCAATTTCATGATCTGATATTTCACTATTGAACAACATTTACTCATCAATCAACTAACACTTTATACAGTACTTTAGTTTATATTATACAACAATATTACTATTTGAATAGAAAATTATTACATACTTTTGTTATGAGTATAAAACAATTACCACTGGAACTAATGACATATTGAATAAGTTTATTGCTTATATTATTCTTTGGATATTATATAATATAAATAGTCAAGTTCTCTATTAATTTTTCTATAATATTATGTTTCATTGTTTGTATGCACACTTATTTTTCATATGATTTATTCAACAATTTTCAGTAAAACACTAATTATTTTGATTAAACAGGAAAATGAAGGGAAACGGCAAACATGAATTACTAGTGCTCAGTATCAGGTTTCGAGAGGAACCTCAAAACTCTTTTGAGTATCGAAATTGATTTTTTCAATGTTTTGCTGTATTTGATGCTTATTTCCGAAAAATATTAACTTAAAATCTCATTTTTGAAGTTTTAATATTGGAATAAAATTAGTTTGAAATAATGAAACCAAAATTAGTCAATAAACTCGTATTTTTGAATAAAATTGGCAAACACTATATGCTTTTCAATTTTAAATGTAATCAAACACTAAAACTGAACAATTAAATGCTTTTAAAAAATTAAGTTTTTAATGTTTTTGAAAATTCGAGAAATAAACGAGACTCAAGTCTCGAAGCAAATAATTTTCCGAGACTCGAGAATCTCCTTTCTCGGAAATACCAACTATTAATTATTTCTACTTGTATATGAAATTGAAATAAAAATGATTAATCTATGCAGTATTCAGATATGAAAAAAGCTTTTTCTAATTCCTAATAAATAATAAAACTTATAAAATAGCGAAAGTGAGGCTAAAATACTTAAAACTCAAGAAATAATTATGAAAGGATAAAACCAATGCAATTCCTTGCCATTGTTAGAGATCACAGATCACGCTCACATTTAAATTCATACTTGAAGCTTAACTTAACTTTAAAATATATGATGTACTTTTGGTGAGCGTGAGAATCTGTACTCTATGTTAACTTACTTACTAAAGCTCATAGAATCTATTGTTGGAGTTATTCTGAAATTTCTTTCCAAAACTAATTTCATTTCAATATTAGCATTTAGTCATTAAAATACTTATTAATTTAATGCATACTTTTACTTATATTTATATCCATGCTATGAAAATAATAAAAGTGAAACTAATCCGTAACGAAAACAAACATATCATTCAAATCAAAAAGTTTACACACTTTTGAAATAAAACAAAAAAGAGATTCAAAAAAATCGGGACTACAACTCATTTTTAGTGAGCATTGAACTAAAGTCAAAAAGTATAATATAACTTAAATATCTGTTTATATAGAGTAAAGAAATGTGTTGAACACTTAAAAGCTAACAGTCAAGAGCTAACACTAGAAGTAGTAATAGTTTTGTATAAATAGTAAATAATTTGCTCAATCATTGAATAGTTGTATCACAAGTAGCTATACATAAGTAGCTATACATAAGTTATATGGCGGTTGGTTTGTGAAAACAAAATACATAAAAGCTTTGTCACTTTGTCATAAACAAATATTGAATATATGATGTATTGAACGGCAATGAACAAAAGGATCAGGTAATAAGTTGTGTTTTGTTGTGCATATATTCTATCAAAATAAAGTTCTGTATTAATATATGAATAACTAAGCTTTATAGCCACTATTGGCTTCATTGCCATCATTGCCTTGATTGCCAGGTGTAGTATATTATGTGCTACTCTCAGAATGTGTCAAAAGAAAGAAAGAGCCGAAAAGTTGAACAAAATCCCACCCATTTAAAGAAACAAAGTCTATTGCGAGGTTCACTTGGCTTGACATGAGATGAAAATACAAGTTTCTCATAAAAAATTGTTCACCAATGCTATCTGGACCCTATTATTGTCATGTGTAATGACTTGGACAAAGTCATTCCTGCTTCAAAGCCAACCAATAGAAATCAAAATACAAAAAACATTGTATGGTTGTCAAGACTTCAATAATATTTACAGAGTATCTCTGCTTTGCATTGCAATCTAAATGGTAGCCAAAAAAATCTTATTCTAATATTAAACATTAACGATAAGCAAAAATAAACATGTTATACATTGTCTTCTCGGTTAATGCACTCATCCGTTCTGCCATTTAAAAATTGCAAATCAATCATTAAATCAATGAATTATATAAATAACACGTTAATTGCTTAACAAACATTACAATAACGTTTTCAAAGCACTTCATAAAGTTCATTAAAATCCAATAACTTATCTCACTTTTAATGAAAATTTCTCGTGAAGTTTCATGAGAAATCTTATCTTTCCAACCATTCAAAGTTACAATTCATTGCCACCAAATAAAGCTTCTCTGAATTTTTTTGCTCATTTTCATAAAAAATTAATAGTTTCACGATTTGTTATTTTCATCTAAAATAATGCATGAAAATCCTAATTTTCTAATGGGTTTTTCACCTAAACATTAGGCTTAAAGCGGGCAATTGTTTTTGATTTAATATGAATTTTATTCTATTTTGAAGAAAAAAATCCATTAATAGTAATAAATCTTTGTTTGTACTTTCCATTTGTTTCCCTTTTACTAATTTTGTAGATGGAAATGGTTTTCATAATAATTATTTCTTTTTTCCAACTTTTTTTTGTTTTTTAGTTATAGAGTATTTATTTGTGTATTTTTTACTGATCGAATTTCTAAATCGAAACATAACTTTTCATATGATATGCTCTTTTTGCATCTTTTGAATTCTCTTCTGTTTCTATATTTTTTATTTATTGTTACGACTGAATGTTGATATTAGTTGGTTAGGTTGTAATCAAACTTGTTGTATAGCATTTAGCATTTAATATTTATATGCACTCATTACCAATATTTTGTTTTTGAATCATTATAATTTCACAGATAATAAGTTATCTGATTTAATGAGTTGATAATAAATTCTATCAGAAGATTTCAAATAATAAATAATGAACTAGTCTTTACTGTCAGTTGAATAAACTTAATTGACAGCCCAATCGATGATTAATGTTTTTTAGTTTTGAATCAAGATTTTTGGTTGCATTGTCTTAATAGCAACTGAATGTGAGAATGATTATAATCAAAAATTGATAGACAATACGTAAATTATAAATGAATTATTCAAATTTATACAGTAGTTCTAAACATACATGATATGTATTAAACATATTTATACATCAATTATTTAGTATTGGGGTAAAACTTAGTTTAAAATTGAGTCATACGTGTGTTGTTGAATATGTAGGAAATTTAAATTGATTTTTTCAAGTCATGTTAGGAATCTAAAGAAGTTCTAAACTATATTAAAATTGATTTACATTTTCATCTCTTAATAAATGGTATAATTTATTGAATGATAGCAATCTTGAATTGATTGCTTGATTTATTTGAATTGATTTTGGTTCTTATTGACATTTTGATAGCCTATTTGATTGCCTATTGACACAATTTTCTAAACTCATCAAGATTTTAAATAATTTAAAATCTCAATACAATATATCAACATAAAGTGTTGTCATTTGAAGACCTTCAATATGATTGAAAATTTTCATAAAGTTTCAAAAAACTATTTTAAATAAAGATCTCTAAAGAGCTGAGTTGTTATTCTCATATTGTTTTATCCTAACCTTTGAACCCGGATTTGAGAGTTGACAGATTACAGAACCAGACTTTTGACTGTAGAAATTCAATGATCGCGCAATATCTGTAAACTATAAATAAATTTCAATAAAAGTTTTGAAGCGACGATTATGTCCTCGATTTCGAACACAATAAATTGAATTTCAATTTAAAAAATGAGTGATTGAGTCATTATTTCTTAAATACCAATTAAGTCTTATTATATTTGAAGTCACGAAAACAAAGTTTTAAAGCGAAAATAGTGTTTGAGATGTAAAGAGATGTATACAGAATAAACATTAGAGGCCTATACCTGAAGAGTGAGATAGTGTGAGATAGCATAAGACAGTATAAGACAGTATAAGAGTTAGTTTTAGAGAATTTGTCACACCTGTGAGCTAAGTTTCACAGTAGGAGACTTTGAAGCACTCACTGATTTTCAATGCATGGCTTCAATGCTAAGACAAACCGACAAACTTCAACTTCAATCTATGAACATTATTCGGTGGTTTTTCTAATTCAAACACATATATTATGAGCAACAATAAAAAGAATTCATAAAATGATAAATTTAATACTCCAGGTGTGAATAGAGTATAAGTCTAAGACCCTTTAGCACACTTGCAAATGAAATGAAGATAATGTTTAATGATATTTTTTCATTATAGTTAGACGAGTAGAGTTGAGAGCAACTTATAAGTTGAGTTGTGTTCCTCTAATCGAACTCTATCGCATCGGACAATAGTTGAGGTATTTGGTTGTGCATTACTTTTGTGTATTGAGGTATTTCATGAAACCCCCACTATTAAAAGACATAATAGAGACCAAAGAGAGACCATAAAGACCACCCACAATAAGCATACACCAACTTTTGAGATGTACAGATATGCTAATAATACATGGTATTAAGTATTGAATACGATTGCATTTAAGAAATATCTTCCCATTAGCTCATTGAGCAAATAATACTTCTTTTTTCTCGCAATAGGTATTAAGAGTTGAATTGAATTGAACGGCACTCATGAACACAACTGAACAGAAACATAACTGAATACAACAATTTAGTTTGGCTTAAGGCCTGAATACATTCATCTCAAGGGCAACACAATTTTATGGACATTAGCCACAGATTAGACTACAAATTAGAAAAGGCCGCGAATACTGCTCTATAACACCAATGCTTGCAATGCTTATTGAATAATAGTCTTGAAGGAAATAAATGGTTCAATGAAATGCTAAATGAAGATCATCAACAAGAGATAAAATTCTCTAAAAACGCTTACTTGTCGTTTTTATTATCAGCAAATAAAAAATTATTATATAATGAATATTTAATAGTTAAGGCAACTTATTCCACGTCTAGTATATAATACTATACTAGGCTTATAAACACTTCTTTCTCTTGCTATCGTTTTTCAGATCTTTTCTCCAGAAGTCAAACTATTTTGTTTGCATTCATAATCGAGAGATGTTTCTATTATATTATTAATGTTCTATCGATATTGATCTCAATAACTGTGAAAATCATCAACAAATGAATGGAAAATAAATTTTTATACCTCTTAATTGATTTTTTGCTCTGTTTTGATAAATACACAAATTTGTTATTATTACTAATAGAGAATTGATAGCTTAAAGCTAATGTCAAATAAAATAAGTTATTTTTCTAGTCTTCTCGTTTTTATAAAATTTATTCAGAATTCATATAATTTTTTATTCAAAAACTTGAAACACTTCAAAATTATTTAATTTGAATATAAATTATGTAAAACATGACAGAATTTGATCAGAAATTAATTCGTATTTATTAACTCATAAATGTCACTAATTATAATGTAGAGAAACATCTAAAAAAATAAACGCCAACTTTTTGTATGCTTTTCGCAAGAGTTCGATTTGCGATAAAAATTCAAATGACTTAAAGTCAATTAAATCATAAATTTAGTTCTGTATTTATGCTAATCTGAAGAATAAATAAAGTAAAGGAAAAGGCGAATAAATGAAATATTCGTTGAATTTAAACGCAAGTGTTATTCGTTTTATTTTTATTAGAGGTGATAAATTTTGTTGGCACCGAATTCATTGAATCTAGAACTCAATCCGATGTCATATATTCTTGGAATGCTAAAAAAGAGCTCTACTCAGTAAGTATTATCATTAGGTCTGCCTTTGACTGCAGTCAGAGCTAATCCTGTGATCGATTTGATTTAATTTCGTTTCATTTTCCCTAAAGATCGGTATTTAACTGGCAAAAGCCGCGCCAACACAATGACCAATTTGAAGAATTTGATTCAAATACTGTTTCGCTAATAATAATTTACAGCGCTTTTAGAAAAGCCTACACACACTCTTATATTGGTTTGAATCGTGAGACTCGCGATTATATTAAGCTATATTACCAGAAAGTTATTGCTTAAATTGACCTTCTCTTACATCTCTTACATGACTGTTTGCGAGCGAAGCAAAATTCAATGAGTGATTGTGACATTTGGAGTCGCGCTTTAAAACCAAAATATAGTTGAATCATTTTTTTTCTAGAATTTGTAATCAGCGAACGTGACACTAATCTTAATTATTTTAAGCATAAATTAGTTTTTTAATTATAACTTTACAATAATAGCAGTAATGATTATAAATCATAATAAATTTCTACAATCAATTGTACGAATAGATAGTTTACTTTCACTATAACTTAAAACAACTAAATTGTAAGTTTATATCAAACAAAAATTATTGTGAATAACAATCATATTTAAGTCATTCCTACCATTAATTTCAATTGTTTTGAAGTTTTGATTTGTTTTCTGCCAAATGTTGTAATGTTTGAATCGTTGTATAGCCATTGGCAATGCTATTGGAAGTTGATTTAAGCGCAACTAATACTGCAGAACGTCTTCTTTTTTTAATTATGACTTTCAAATCATTGTTTATTAGGAACAACAAAAGAGATGGTTTTATAAACTTATTATATGTTGAAATAGTTTCTATACATGTAATTACTTTACACTATTGAACACTAAATGTTTTTCTTTACACTAATTAATAGAATTGTGATAATGTTGTGATGATTTCATTACAAGTCATTTCAAGGATTCATCTGAAACAACATCTAAAGACTTTGCGGAGACATCACTCGAGACGGAATCCACTCTCACTGGAGGGGATGGCGAGCAATTGGGTGGAGGCGTCAAATTTGCCGAACCGGCGGCGCTTAAAAGAGCTGCCGCGTGGTCTTGAGCCGCCACTGCCGCCGCTGCGGCCGCAGCAAAACTGGGGAAGTGATGCAATGCCGGCAAAAAATTTGGTCGAACTGGTAATGAGTTGAAGTTAAGTGAGTTGAGAGAATTCATTGAGGTATTTGAGAGGCCGTGAATACCGGCATGTTTTGCTACCATCGATGCGCTATTCATTCCAAATAAATGAGGAAATTCTGCCGTCAATGCAAGAGGTGTTGAGCCAACTGTACCGCCATTTGTATTGAATTGAGAAAGAGAAGCGGCCGCGACCGCCGCCACTGCAACAGCTGATGATGTAGTATATGGTGGATTCCAAGGCATTGAAGATGCTATGGTGTGCGGGACGGCTATCGAACCTGGAAATGCAGGTAAACCTTGTCTAAAAGATTGTCCTGACATTAGAGGAGAATGTGAGGCCGCGTGAAGGGCTGCCTGGACTGCAGCAGCCGCGTGATGATGTGCCACTGCGGCAAACTGTTGTTGAGCCGCTGCAGAAATCGGAGAATTCGAGTCTTTGGTTTTTTCGGGTCCGATCAAGTGCTCGATTGAAAAGGACTGTTTGTACGAATTCGGGTGCAGTGATGTGTGATTCGGATGAATGTTGTGGTGACCGATATCTGGATGTAAGTGTGTCTGAAGATGACTCGGAGCAGCCGCTAATGCCGTTAAACGCATTTTCGCCTGTTCTTGGATTGCATTCTGAGCATTGCTTTCATACTGTTTGAGTTCTGAAATGGCAACAGCGGTCGCGTCTCGCATCTGTTTTGGAAGTTTGAAGCGTTTCCTTCTTCTCAAAAAGCTTCCATTTTCGAACATATCACCACTCGATGGATGTAATGCCCAATAACTTCCTTTTCCCGGTCGATCAGGTCTTCGCGGGATTTTTATGAAACAATCGTTAAATGACAAGTTATGCCTCAGAGAGTTCTGCCAGCGCTGAGTATTCTTACGATAGTATGGGAACCGATCCATTATGAACTTATAAATATCACTTAAAGTTAACATCTTTTCACCTGAACTTTGTATTGCCATAAATGTGAGCGATATATAAGAATAGGGAGGCTTTTGATCGCCGTATGTGTTTCTTCCCGGTCGAGGCATTCTTTACGATCAACTTTTTTACACTTTTATCACTGCATTATGTATTAATTGACAGAAGTAGTAGTGGTTGTTGTTGTACTTGTTATAACTTAACTGCACAGCAATTAATTAAATATTCAATTAGTTTCAAGTTTGGCGTTATGGAAAAACTTGAAATACTTGTAAAATTGTAAACTTTGATAATACTATTAATAAGTGAAGTCACTCATGAGCGAAATGGGTATCATATTTGATGAAATGCTATACCAGTAGTTGTCTATATCGCACATCAACACAAACAAAATAGTCTAAACTTTATAGAGATCGGTTTGGGTGCACACCTGCATTCACAAACTCAGTCAAGCATGTATTTGAGGCGGAATCCCCTCTTCTCGCGATTCGGATGGTGTGCATGCGTTCACTAAAGCAAACACCTATAGTAGTACTGTTTGTAACAACACTTTTCAAACCATCTCTCTATCTCTCTCTCAATTCTCTCTAGTACTCTCTTAGATTGTTTCGCTTTCCTCTCTCACTCAAAATCAGTCACAATGTATGTAATGGTAAGACTGGCTCCGCCTCATCCGATGCACAAATATTAGCAGAGGTGGAGTTTATCCCGAAAACATGAAAAAAGCAAACTGTGGCGAATCAAAGGCAATGTAGGAGTTTGTGAACACATACATATCATTACATAATATTTTGTTTGACACTTGAAAATATGCACAAACTGTAAGATTTGGAGAGAGAATAAGAGAGAGGAGAGTAGAGATCAATAGTCCTATACGATATGGACCTCATTCAACATTGATAACAAAGAGCCACTTCAATGTGAAGAAGTGGCCCATTTGTAAGTGGAGAAGTCGTAAAGTTAAAAAGCCTCTTTTGGGCCCCTCATAGCTATTATGTCTTGAGAAAAATGCCCAAAAATATGCCCTAAACTTATTACTTCCCCTTCATGTAAAGTAAAGCTAAATTGTATTTCTCACTTTTCATCTCTATTCAAATGAGACCATTTGAAAACTACTCATATCAATAGCTAAGAATAGTCTGTATTCTCAAAAGTATAATAGAAATGAATAATAGGGACATGAATTCAATTGCTTTATTTAACAACGAGATGAGTAAAACCACCAAAATTTGAATGAAGAGGGCTTTTGAATTACCACAAATGCAAAAGAAGCTCTTCATATGAATAAGAAAACACGACAATAAATTTTGATCCACTTAATTAAATATAAGTGGAAAAATGCTAATTTCACTATTACTTAAAGTTTGCCGATTGCTTGCCATTAATCGATGTCAACGATGGAGAATCTCTACAAACGGAGCAGCAGTTGCGTGAAATTGTCTTCTTTTATTCTTGTGGTGGCATCAATCAAACACATGCACACCATAAAGATTTTTGTATATATTATATTATAACTTATTAGATATTTGAAAATTGTTATGTGGTTTGTTATGTGGCCGCAACAACCGATCCTTATCAAGTTATTTTCCGCTTCAATTGTTCTTCTACTTCAATATGCATTTCTCCAATATTATAATATAGTTTAGTTATAGTTACTGTACAAGCACTCAATGCAGTACTGTATGTACTCAAACTTATTTTATGAACAATTTATCTTTCAAATCATAAAGCTTGCATACAATTTATTAATACAAATTTCCTTGTTATGTAAATTTATTGATTCGGATCACTTCGAGGGCTAAATATTCATCTTTTTCAAAAGTAATGCTTTAATATTATTTTCATAGAAAGTTTATCTATGATTAAGCGAAGCATTTGCATAACGATAATAGTTCTTTATTTATTACCACAATTACGTTCACCTTTATATTCAAATACATTAGAATAGTTTAAGATATTTATATTTTATTACTGATAGGAATTTGATTCATAATAAACAATTATAGTAATATTCAACTTAATGCGATAATACTTTCATTATGTATTATCCTGTCAAAAATCTAATCTGTTTAAAAATAATCATATAAATATCGTTTATCGACAACTTATTGAGTGAATTTATTCTATACAAACGAATAAATTCATCTTTTAAAAGAAACCCTCTTAACCTTTTGAGAAGTTGGAATTAGCTATTTTATCCAAAATTTGCCTCAATAAAACTTACCTTAATGTCAATAAGTTATGTAGAGTTTCGAAATTTTTCAACTTTAAACGTATCAATTACTCATTTATAACAAGACATACTCAGTATTATAATTGGTTTAGAATATTAATTCTGTTGTTCTGAATTTAGATGATGAAAGACCTCACCAATCATTTTTGTAGCAATTAAACTATTCAATAATACTTAAATTCTGAAGTTATAATTTTTTTGCAATAATACTGTATTGTAACAATTGTGACCTTATTGGTAGCTACGGACGGATAGAAACACGAGTTTTAAAAAATAACCATAACATGAAGCTATGAAAATTTCAATACTATTGAAGAAATAGTCTAAAATGAGTCTTTATTTTTTGATTCTCTCATATTTTACTTAGGAAGCGAAGCTAAGAAATTTTTCTAAATTATTTGTAGTAGATTGCTTGTAGGTGATTTAGATTGCTAAACTAAAATATTATTAGAGTGTTTAATTGTTGCTAAAAATTATAAAAACATAATTTGCATGTTTTTTATCGTTAAATTCATTATTCTTTAACTTCTTTAACGAGTTATAATACTTAGTCAGTCTTGATTGTTTATTAAGTAATAAATTATTTAAGTATTAGTTCAAATAATTAATATTAGCACAAAATTCATTGTTGAGAATATATAGAATAGATAATTATCAAGTTTCCTATTATTGTATCGATCCATTGTTTCCATTGTTTTCATTGCTTTCAATCTAGCTTTCAATAGTATGAAAATTTCGAAACTTTCAAATGAATTGCTTTCGACTCTTGAAGCAATTAACGAGATTCCAACAAAGATTTATTTATAGCGATATAAGTTTTGCAACGTCAAATCACATTTTGTTGAAATTAAGTTGAGTGAGCACAAAGTTAGACTAGTTTAGTCTGGGGATTGGCTTCTGTGGCTAAAGATTAGGTAATGTGAATAGCAGTAGTATCATGTTTAGACACAATACGAGCTTTCATATTTTTGAGTCAGCCTTGTTTATATTTTAGAGGCCTTTAACGTTAGGTTAATATTTCAATGGTTGGTATTAACCGAAAGATAACTTAATGATTATTCAGAACTGAATTAAGTGAAACTCTCACTTTATTGACATAATTGTAGTAGCTTTAATAAGAGTGGAGTGAAACCATTTCTCAACTTTAGTCTGATTCGAAGGCTTAGTGCTAAATAAGATAATAAAAATTTATAACTCCTTGAAGTTTAATGATTATAATATTTATGTATTTCAACTATAAATGTAAATTCTTCAGAGTTAATGATTAATTCTTGAAAGTTAATGAATAACAGCTGGTTTTAGATATTAAATAATTAGCTGGTTAATAATTCAATTATTCTCAACGATAAACTATGATAAAAGATTGAAAGCCAATACTTAAATTGATATTAAAAGTTATGAAATCAAACCAGATTAAATCACATGATCAAATTATGATCAAATTATAAGTGCTGATAGTTTTTGAATTCGTAAAATAAGATTTTTGTTTCCCGTCAGAGCTTCTGTCGAAGTTGTTTAAGACATGTTTGTCATTTAGCATTTAATACACTCCGGATTAGTTAAAGGATAGTTATTAAGATAGAGTGTTTGATTTGTACGTTTTGAATATCAATTTTTAATACAAATTGATTTTAAATTTGTTTTATAAAAGCTTACTCTATAATTATACTTTACCTATAATTAATTGTTTCATGGCTTCAATTTATTATTTGTCTGATACTCAAGTTTGCTTTATAATTAAGTTCGAAAATTATAAGTTAAAGATTAGGTTAAAGAAAAACTATTAAAATTATTATTCAATTTTCACAGCTCTTTCAATAACCCTTCAGATAGAAGTTTACATAATTAATGTGTTTCGAGTGCGCACATATTCTTTTGTTCGTTTATTAGTAGTTATAATGATTAGCCTAAGGATATTTTTCACACAAACATCTGTGATCAAAGTAATATTTGTGGCACTTTTGCCATTATAACTACCGATTCAGTTAGAGGTCCCGTTTGCAAAATGCACAGAAGTCTCCGTTTCTCGTTTCTAACGACTCATTTCAACGCAAAATTTTCACATTTTAGAGCACTTTTCAAAAACTAATTTTATTTGAGTTAAGTCATTATCAGAGTCATGAATTTATCGACCTTAAAACTGGATGAAAATAATGAAAAATCGGCCTAAAAATTGACATAAAATTTAAATTTTAATCGAATTTTATCCCATGTCAAAAGAAAAAATTCAATGCATAATCATTTATCAATCGACAAATTATTATCTCTATATTTTGATCTTATAGTCAATTCTACTTTTGGCATAATATTTGAGAGCCAAGTATTAACTTAAATGAAATTATCATAAAGATATCACTTGAGATTAACATTTCTCATACAGAAGTGAATGCATTGATTCAATGGTCTTGTAGGTTTTTAATTCTCACTTTACAGCTATCTTTAGTGTGATCACTGATCAGGTCTATGATCTGGGGATTTAAAAAATACCAAAATGTATATTTCTTGTGATTTTCCTCATACGATTCCTTTCCTAAATAATACGAAGGGATTTTGAATTATTTTTCTAGAAATTTTCATGATTCCAAGAGGATCTTGTAACTCTAGTTTTTTGTTAAATATTCCTGTATATTTCAAGCATTATTATGTTATTGCTGAGAAATGTTTCAAATTTTTTCAATTAAATTTGTTTTTTTAGTGAAAAATATGATAAATATTGGTAAAATCGGATTTATAGGCTCTCATGTTATTATATGATAGACATTTGATCCGAGAGTTTTAATTATGAGAAAAAGTCGGATTTACCGATAATGTACACACTATGGTGTAAAAACATATATCATAATTAGATTTTTCATCTGTAAACTTAAAAATGTTATAATGAAATCTATATTTGAAAGGCTCTGATTTTCAATAAATTATTGCATAAATCAAATGATTTTCTCTTAAATATGAAATATAATAATATTGACATTAAATCCATGTTTTGCAGTACTTTGAATCCTATAACTCATAAGCATTGATGACATTTAGTTATTGGAAAACAAAAAGTTGAATTTGAATCGTTAATTTAGTGGAACGGGAAGTACAAGAATTTGAACAGAACCTCTCATTAATGATAACAAGAGATACTTCGTAGTGCTCACGTCCCCACACATTGCTTATGTAATGTCAAATCGTTACGTCCCTATCTATTAAGATTATTATTCTCTTTAGCTGAGGATGAAATATATTAATGTTTATGTGAAAAAAGGAGCGTTAAAAGTCAGCTGCGTTTCTATTAAAGTTTCATTGCCTTAACATATGCACTACAACTGCAATACAATTAGAAAAACCTAACTTTAATTCAATTGCAAGAAAAAAATAATGATATAATACTAAATTATACTCTAAATTGAATTTCAAAAAGTTATCTCAAATCTAAACTTCACACTAATGGCAGTGTTAGTTGTAGTTTATTTTTTGACAATTGAAGATCACTTATTATTATTTTGTAGTTTTGTTGAGTTCATGCTATTTAAAAGATATACAAGACTTACTCGTTAGTGCTTTATTACCGACACTCAAAGCTTTCCACTAAATTATATACTTTTTTATTTTTTTCACTTGCATTTGAAGAATATTGAGGATGAAATTGCCGGTTATAGAAGAGCTCAACTTGTTAACGGAAGTCACGTATTATGGTTGTCTGTCTCAGTGTTAATAATTGCAAATGTCATTAAGTCAGATGCAAATTGTTCTTTACTAAACATTAAGGAGCAAACATTTGCGCAAGAAAGTGTGCAAATGTGGAAACAGGTGCTGTTCTACTTATATTAAACATAACTTTTGTGCCTCATATATTTGTACATTTTAAGCTTTATTAACATTTTGCATGACAATCATTTTAATACAATATACTTTCATAAAAGTATTGTCAATTTATTTGAGAAATTTTCTGGCAATTGCTTGCAATTACATCCCACAAAATGTCGAATAATAATGAGAATCATAAAATATTTAGCATATCAAGTATAAACAATTAATGCAAACTTCCAATGTATAGTATATTAATTATACATAACATACAAAACCAATTGTTAACTACTGTATATTCAATAGAAAATTTTTATTTATTTAAAACAAATGACTTTTATTTGCAATCTGTTAATAGTCTGAATTACTAATTATTGAACATTTTAATTATCAAAAATTGATCGAAGTTGAGAATATTCTTACAGTTTTACTCAATTAGTTGAATCTTACATTGATTTGAAGGCTAAACTCATTTTTATTAATTATGTAATAATCTAGTAATGGAGAGAAAACAGTGAAAATATAACCAAAGGGTTGAAAGGAAAATGATAATTTGAGAATAAGGTGAAGTAAGTAATTTTCGTAAGTAAAAATGATAATGATCAACATTCTAAAGCTATTATCAGCAGAGCTTGATGTACGTGTCTCATCATCGAAATTGAGATGACAATTAAAATGACTCAAATTTAACATTAAGTCATAATGTTATAGTTAAATATTGGGCCTGAAAGTGAAGTTATTTTAAACAGATAAACATAAGGTAGAATTTGATGAGCAATATTAAAAATGTAATATAAAGGTTAGTCAAATGAAAGCAATCTATCTTAAGATGTAGTATTTTTGTTAAGCAATAGCTGAAGGGCATTAATTACTTTGTGAAAATCTCAAGCAAATAATTATTTCCATTTACCCTCCCAGGAACCAAACTTGAGTTGATATATTATGAGTTTCTGTGTATGATGCGGGCATTGACAATAATCTTTGTTTCCATTATTCCCTTGGGTTCTCTATATTCCACGCATCATCATATGATCATTGCTAAAACGTGATCCTTAAGTGAATCTCTGTTACGGACGGCCGCAATTTCACAATTATAGGGTCCTTTTAATGGCCACAACTAAAGTAACATCATATGTCTTGATGAAACTTCATCACTGATTACCTCAATTTTTAACAAATGTTGAACATAAGCGTCATTATGGGTCCCACTTCACAGATTTTTTTAGTAACAAATTCTTAATAGTTTTCTTAATATAGTAATATATATTAAATGACTTTTAAAACAAAAAGAAATAATATTTGTGCTAAAAAGCAATTTATCTTAATGTTCTGCTTCTGCTTCTCATTTAAAAGCATAAAATAAGTTTATTTTAGATTTAAATGTTTAAACTCAGATTTTCATATCAAAAAAAGTCGTGATTTGGAAGCTGAAGAAGAATCGAAAATTATTTATAATGTTGTAATAAATACAAGAATTGATTACCTTCTGATAGGAATAATATTTCTCTATAATTATTTAATTAGTTTTGAGAATGTTTAGTGCCTAATATTCATGAAACAAAGTTTTTAAACACATCTTTCAAACTTGATTTTTCCGTTTTGGATGAGATATTTTAGAGAATATTAATTAAATGTAAAGAGTTTATTATTATGTTTTAATTTAGTCCTGTCATGATTCTGATATAGATTACTCGAAAGATTGTTAAAGACTTGCCGTTTTCAAACGTTTTGCTTCGCAAATCATATGAATATCTTTTAAGAAAAAGTTCATTTTAAGTTTTTTCATAAATGCTATTTTTGTTTCTCATCAAAAAATTGGGAAAACAGATCAGAAAATTTTATTTCCAGAACCATTTATTTTCAAAAATATTCAAAATAAATATCTGTTTTTGAAATGATGATTAGATTTTACATTAAATAATAGTTGTCATTCAGAGTTTTACTTAAATCTTAACATCTGAAACATGAATTAATTTAAATGAACTTATGAGCCATTTTTGATGAATTTTTCTATTAACTTACCATTAATTGATGAAAGATCGGAGTATAAAACCTCGTTCTCAGAAACAGAAATAGCATTCACGAAAACTATTGAAAAAATGAGCTAAAGATAAACTTTTCTAAAAAGATATTCATATATATAAATATGTTTTTAGAAAAATATGTACAGTAAGTAAACATTTAGAGGCTAATTGCTTTTGGAGTTTTATGCATAGTGTTCGATTAGGTTAGGTTAGAACGACGAACTTGATTAATAGCAAGGGAAAAATTATATTTCAGATTTGATTTAAGATTTATTAGTAGTAAAACATCTCGTAAGCAGATTATACAACATGTTCACAGCGATCATGAGAGCCTCAAATACTTCATTTCGATCGATTTGGAAATTTTTCAAAATCAATATTGAAAAGGATGTGATTTGAATTTTATTTCTTGAATATTGACTGCACAACTCTGCTCCTATTTCTCGAAGTGATCATTTTAGTATTGATTCATATTTGAGAGCGTACTGTCGGTGCAAAGCAGTGACTAGAGTAAAAGGATTCAAGATGTAAGGGATTCACTTATCTAACGAGTTTCAATTCATATACAGTAAAACAAATGCACAAATGTATATAGACTTCCAACAAATTAAAACTATTTCATACATTAAAGTAGAAAAAGCATTCAAAAGTTTGCTTCAATAAAAATGCATAAACTGGTAAATTTGTATTTTATAACTTTTATCATGATCAATTATATCCATTATTTGTTTAATTGAATTAAGATTCTGGTTCTAATTCCTATGGAAAACAGAAACACCTTTGAGTTTGACTTGAAGCTTGAGCTTAACTTATCTAGAATCTTTTCAGCTTCAAGCTTATGTATTGTGAGCAAACACTAATAAAAGGAGGTTTAATGCAAATTAGAATCATCAATTTCAAAAATTCTATCAGAACTGCGCAAAGTTTTTCAAACTCCATTCTAAAAGCTTTTGGAATTTTGGATAAAATAATTTATTTTAAATTCAAACTCATTAAAAAAATTTTCAAATAATCAAAAAGAGTAAGTTATATGTGTGAGCTGCTTACAAGTGTAAAAATTGATTCTTTATTACTCATAGGTATAGATTTTTCACCATAAAAGGTGAGTTTATGAGCAAAGGTGAACACTACCCAAGAATATGTAGAAAAAATTGTTTAAGGAAAATTTCGACTCAATGTCATAAAATTTAGTACATAACTTATAGATTATCTATATAATAAGGAGCAGATATGTGTGTCTGTCTGTCCTTCTATGCTTTCTCAATGTGGACACTTTAGACCCGAACCAATTACATATTT
>JAQFZT010000267.1:0-30785 GCA_034696325.1 Camisiidae sp. | reverse complement strand
TTATTGTATTATTGATGGGCTCACACATGTTAGTTAAACCCAAGCATTGTAATAATTTGCGAAATAATTCAAATAAATAAATAAATAAAACACATTTTGTCATATATTAAAAGACAGTCAAAAACTGAGCTCTTTTGATATGTCCGAAGAGCTCTCTTATTATTTGAGTTCTGTCAAAGCTTTTCAGTTTCAACAATAGTTTAAATTTAACTCATAATTTAACTGCTAATAAGAAATATATGGATTTTTACAACAAAATATCGGTCAAAAATTATTTTAAAGATCATGTCAATTATGATTGGGATAAAAATCATAGACCGAAAACACGATAAGAAGATAGGAATAATAACTAAACTTTATTTTCATTGGGTTTCTCACTTCAATACATGCTTTTATTCTCTATTATTCAATCATTCTATAAAATGTTCAATTTCTTCAGTTAAAAAGTAAGATTTCATTAAGAAAAATATTGTTCAGATATCTGTAGAATTAAATTGAAGATAAAATTGTTGTTATAATTGAGACAATTTTGCAGTATTAATATACACAGTGATTATAAGTTTGTTTTTATAGGTATTTTGATGCAAATATTTGAAGTCCCTCAGATACATGTGTCCGCATTCCATTACTCCAGTTGCTGTCCAACCTTTATGTTTCTCTTACTGTACATGACATTCATAAGATTCAATATTAAATCTTAGTTCAAATTCAATAGTTTCAATTAATAAAAAAATAAACAAATAAATAGGTAAATCATTTAAACTATTGAATGAAGTCTCAAGTTCAATAAAACTTCTCAATCATTATGTTCCATAACTTAGTCAAAAGAGAATTGAGTTCAGCCTCTAATAAGATGTATTTTTTGACTCTATCATATTTCACGTGATTGAGTACTTAACTGAGTCTTGAAAATTCATGAGAAACATGGATGAAAGTATTTGTCTCAATCGTAGGTTTACTAAACTTCGATGTCGAGCAGCTTTTTAAAACACAAGGAAAAGTTCATTCATAAGTTATTAATTGAAGACTATAAGAAATGCCTGACTCAATACAGAACAAGTCTAAGAAGTGCATTCTCTTTTGCAACAACTTTTAATTGTATGGCTTCACTCAAGATCACTAAATTTGAAGCAAAACGTGAATTTCAAGCTTAAAATAATGAAATAACTCATTTTTGAATTATATTTTAAATAAACAAACTCTTCCTCAAAAGTTAGATCCATAAGATCGTGTACAGTCGTGTTAATATCAAATATCAATTCCTGATTAAAGAAATTTTGTTGATTTTCCACATTTTAAATATTATTACAATATATACAGTGAATCGAAATATTATTCGGATATTAATAATTTACAAATTATTTCCAATATTATTATAGACAATAAACTTTTTTAATAAAAATATATTCATAAAGATTCAACTTTAATATAATTTATAATTTAATGAATAAATACTGACAATTAGAATGGAATTGAGAGCTTATTCTTTTCGGTTCGTAAGTCTTGCTATTTCTGTTCCCAAAGTATTTAGATTTTCCTTTCGAAACAAATCAATTATTACAATAATAATTGTAAGAATAAGTTATTAAATGAAAGCATACCTTCAATGTAATGTTCTTGAGAATAGTGTCTTCTAAAACTGCTTGTAATTTCTTATTTATTTCCAAAGAGAGCTCTAAAGTCATGTTCGCATCATTTGAAGCGCTGTTATAAAGTGAAGACATGATACCAGTGCCTCGTTTTGCCACTTGTCGCTAAATTCAATTTAAAAATCTTTATAACTTTATCTAAAAATCATTGATGTTTTTTTACTCATAATCAATACCTTCTTTTTTTTATCCTTTTTGTAAGCAAAGAAATAAGTGAAAGTCAATAAAGAAATTAATGAGATATCACTTACTTTGTGATCATCCATAGAAGAGGTAGAAAGAGCTCCCGTTTCTTCTCTCAAAATATAATATTGAATTAGTTTAGACTTCTTTTTCATTTCTTCAATCAATTGATGATTATGTTCTTCAAAAAAATCTATTTTTTCATTTCTTTTCGCTAATGACTTTTGAAGTCTTATAATTCTATCAATCAATGCCTGTTTATCGACTTCAGGCAATAGAGTTGCTGCTGGTGTTGAAATGTTTGCCGAATCTGTTGAACTCGTTTGAGGGAAACTGACATAAGTTTTTTGTTGTGATAATTGTGAGCTATTCGATGATGAATTGATATGAGTATTACCACTCAAAGCGTCAGTCAATGAATTGGAAGAACTGGTTCGCGAACCAATACTAACACAATCACTTTGAAGTGAAACGCTTTGACCCTCAAAATGCTCTAAACGTTTCTTCATTGCAAGCAATTCTTTATTCAATTCTTTAACACTAGTGACATGTCTTCTCTTATTAACTCTTATTTCATTTTCTAATTCATCGACTTTTAGTTTCAAGTCATCACTTATTTTAGTTTTTTCAGCCAATTTTTTAGCTAAAAGTCCGATCTCTTTCTGATGCGATTCTTTCAATTGATCTAAAGTTTGATTTAGATTTGAGTTTTCTTTCGACAATTCGTCGCATTGTTTTTGTAGTCGTTCGACATCTTCTCTAAGCGTTGCTGACTTTTGTTCTAATATATTATGTTCTGACTGCAAATGAACTGTTTTCACAGTTAACCTTTCAGTGAATTCTAGAAGTTCTCCCTCTTTATGTCTACACGACTCCATTTCAGCTCTCAATTCATTATTAGATGACTTCAACCTTTCGGAGTCTTTCTGTAAATCTGAGACCAGTTCTCTTTCTCTGTCCAATTGTTGTTTCAATTGTTCCATATCTCTAAGTTTCGACACATAATCACTTATTTCTATTTGCAGTTCATTTACTGTTTCCCTTAATTTGCTGACACTCTGTTCGTGATCTAATCTTTCTCTTTCGAGTGCCTGTATTTTTGTGGTCAAACTGTGATTCTCTTGCGTGAAAACTATCATTTTTTTCTTATAATTTTCCATCTCATTATTCATTTGTTCAATTTTATTCATTGCATTGTCATTATCAACATTTAGATCTTTTTCATTATCTTCATTGCAATGCAATAAGTTATGCAACTCTTGTCTCAAACCTTCTGCTTCTGCTTTTAGTTCAATCATCTTTTGTGTGACTGAATCGAGTTTAGCCTTTGACTCATTGTGTGAATTGATTTCATCTTTTAGTTTGTTTTGCGTTTGTTTCCATTTCGAGTCTCTGTCTTTTAATTCATTGTTAAGTTTGTCGTAATCTCTTTGCAAACTCGAAATTTCGACAACTTTTCTATCGAGTGAACTAATAAGTTGTGTCTTTTCATTAGACAGTCCTTTGATTCTAACCATTAATGATTCTTTATCTTTGATCACGTCCTTTAACTTCTTTTCATTATCTTCTCTAATCTTTTTCAAAAGAATCACTTCTCTCTCACTCGTGGCGTACTTTATAACCATTGATTCCAATTCTTTTCGGGTTAACTCATTTTGTTTACTCACTTTCTCAATATTACCCTTTAATTTAGTCTTCAATTCATTAAAACTGATTTCTTGTTCACTTAATTTACGTTTTGTTCCTTCGATTTCATTTTGCAATACATTTCTTTCAGTTTGCAATTCAATGATTTTGTTTTCATATTTCTCTTCAATAAGTTTCAAATCAAAAAGAATCCCATTTTTCCTCTTCAACTCTTCAATAATATCTGAATCAATGAATTGATCGCTAATGAGTTCATCTGAGTCTAGATTTGATTCACAAATCGGTGTTTCGATTGGTGTGGAATCCATTGATTGTTTGTCTGGACTCTTGTCACAAATGAGTTGATTGTTGTGATCGAATTCGTGCTCACAATCATTGCTGACATTTATTGGGATTTTATCAATAAGTTCTCCATTTGTTGAACTGTTATCACAAAGCGATATGTCATCAAAATTAGACAAAAGTTCGGTATCCTTTGCTCTCAAGTTTTCTGAGTTCTCATCAGTTTTCTTATCATTTGTTTCATTCATTTTTATCTCATTTGCATAAAAATAAGTGCTATTTATATGTGTTTTATTGTAAAACACTTTAAATCAATGCATAACTTATTAGTTATAGATATTTTAATTTAATAATAACTGAAACATCACTTATTTTTGTTCAATTCAAATAAATGACTTTTAGTGAGAGTAAAAATTTTGTCTTCAATCAAATAAACTCAAAAAAATATAAATAATAAGTACTAATATTTACATTAATATATTTAAATATCAATCAAATTGATTACAAGACGACTATATATTGATTAAAATGGAATAATAATGATATTTTAACCCAAATAAGTGTTAAGACAGCTGTTATGTTGGCTTTCCTTTTAATACACTAAAGTTCATAATATAAACAACTTTTTATAAAATACCTGTTTTAGAGACGACTCATTGGATACTATATTTTGCGCTTATTTTCAAAAATTCATTTTCAAATCTTACACTTCATAACCGATTAACGATTCAGACCAAACATTATTCATTAATAGATAATCAGAGGTTTTTAAGATACCACTAATTGAGACCCACTTTTTACTGGTTTTGTTGATTAATATATTTTTTCACATTATTTAAAAATAAAGTTAAGCTTTAGCTCAACTACTGAGTCATTTAATGACCATTAAATTCATCGAAACAATGTTTATATTGTAAATCAATAAAGATTTATTCAAAATCTTACTAATTATAAGTTTAAGTTTTTTTTAATAAAATGACTGATTGATTGTCTTAACAAAAAAAATGAAATTATGAGAAATGAATAATTTACAAAAGTTATGATAGAATACATTAGTATTGAAATTATAAAATAGTTTAAAATAGCCCTTAATTATGAAAATAGAAGTTTATAATTAAACTCTTAATTTATAATAAATCATTTGCGTGTGAGTCGAGTGACATGAGAGGTTCCGTCAACAAACTTAGTCTTGTAAAGAACATTTGCATTATTAAACATATCGTCTTTCAATGAAACGATTACGAACTGAAACAAACAAATTGATTGAATTGAATTTAAAATGAAATTGTAATAATTTTTGAATTAATTACCTGAGAATTGCGAAAATGTTTTCTAATCATAATTCCAGTATTCTGTGTATGGCTCTGATCGAGAGCTGCATCCACTTCATCGAGAATATAAAGAGGCGCCGGATTGAACTTAAGTAATGCTAATATTAAAGACAATGCAACGAGTGATCGCTGACCGCCACTCAATTCAGTTAATGATTCCTTCCAAACGTCACCGAACGCTACTCTAACTTCTAAACCATCGGTAACTGACTTACCCTCGGGTGCGACCAATTGTGCGTTGGAATTGGGCAGAAATGTGGAGAATATAGAGCCGAAGTCTGTATTGATCTTCTTCCAGGCCTCGTTCAGAGCGTCCTTTTTCTTTTTGTCCACTTCATCCATATAATCAATCAGTTTATTCTTATCAGTTGTGATTATTTTACGTTTTCTCGACAACTCTTCTGATTCTTTTTCTTTGTCGCTTAACATAATGTTTGCTCTCATGTTAACTGTTTTCGCGAGAGAGGCTTTTGTTGACTTAAGACGCTCTATACGTCTGTTAACTTCATTAGCATTAAAATCTGGTTTATTGAAACCATAACCAGCACTTTCGTTGCCGAATAGATGTTTTTCCTGTTCAATCCACGGATACTTTTTCTTATAATGTTTTACATTCTGTGCCGAATCGTGTGAAGAAGTTTTAATTTTGTCAATTTCATACTTAATTTGCTTTATTTGCAATTCTTTCTCTTCAGCCGTTTTCAAAAACGCTTCTCTCTGTTTATGCATTTTAGAGATTTCATCGCTATGTGTTTTCAGCAATTTTTTGTGTTCTTTAACTTTTTCAGTTGCATTCAAAACATTTTTCTTCACTTCATTCACTCTTTGTTTGAAAGTCTCGACTTCTGATTCCATTTCCTTTATATTGATTTTAAACTCTTTCAATTGTTCTTCACAAGAAAGCGTTGCTTTATTCAAGTCTTGTATCTCTAGTTGAAGACAATCTAATTTTTGTTGATCTTCTAATAACAACTTACGAGTCTTTTCAACTTGTTTTCTGGCTTGACTCAAGTTTTGCTCCGCTTCTTTCATTTCTCGTTCACGTATAGATTTAGAGTCTTTGAGCTTTGCCTGTAATTCTTGAACGCGTTTTGCAGAACATTTCTTTATTTCTTCGCTTTTAATCAAAACACTTTCTTCGTGTTCAATAACTTTTTTGAGTTCTTCGATGTCTTGCATTAATATGTGTTGATTTCCCTGTTGTAGTCGCTGTCGAACTAATTCTGCTTCACGTGCTTTCAATTCATATTTTTGTTTAACTGTTCCATAATTTTTAGAGTCTTTTTCTGATCT
The DNA here is from genome assembly GCA_034696325.1 of Camisiidae sp. Lineage (NCBI taxonomy): Eukaryota > Metazoa > Arthropoda > Arachnida > Sarcoptiformes > Camisiidae > Camisiidae sp. The sequence continues at coordinate 24,400 of JAQFZT010000267.1, read as the reverse complement.
CTGATATTCTTTTTCCATATCATTGAGTTGGTTGTAAAGTATTTCTAATTGTTCTCTTTTTTCTGCGATTTCGGCCACTTTAACCAAGAACTGTAAACCGTGTGCTTTCGCTCCTCCGGAAAGAGTTCCCGAGGGATCGAATACTTCTCCGTCATAAGTGACAGTTCTTTTTCTAACGCCTTCAGCATAGGCTACCTTTTTAGCGATATCCATATTGGGACAAATGAGTGTATCTCCAAATGCGTATTTCATGGCTTGAGTTAAATGTGGGTCATATTGAACAAGATTTATAGCATAGCACACATTTGCCTTTCCCACTAGTCTTTCAGCCACTCTTAAAGCACTTGCGTCCGTATCGTTTCCTCTTATTTTATCCAAAGGTATTAGAGTTCTTCTTTCGCGCAGTTGTCCATTTTTGAGAATCAGTTTACCGGTCTCTTCATCTTTCACAATAACATTATATAGTTTTCCTCCGACAGCCTTTTCTATAGCGAGAGCCATATCCAAAGATTTCAATTTGAATAAATTGCAAACCACTCCTATAACTTTGCTTCGATCGAAGTTCGGAACCGGATCTTTATAATCGAATCGCGTTCTAGAGATCTGTGATTCCGCGCTAGATATTTGATCCTTTAAATTATTGATTTTACGCTTTGTTTCCGTCACATTTGTCTTCAAATCCGTAAACTTTTCTTCATCGAAACCAATTCTTTCGAGTTCAACACGAAGTCTTTCAACATCACTATTCATGGCATCAATTTCTCCTCTGTCTCTATCGTAAGTGTTCTGTTGTTTTTTAGCGTCAGTTTCTTTTTTGGTCAATTCAACTTTTGAATGTTTGATTTTCATGTGAGCTTTTTTAATATCTGTTTCAGCGTTTGCGATCTCTTTCTCTGCAGTCATTAACTGGTCTGCGAGAGTGGCTGACGCCTCGCCCTCTGCAGCCCGCGAAAGACCAGCGCTTATGTCTTCAAAATCTTTTTCAGCTCTTTTCAAATTGTTTTCTTTGATTTCATTGTCTTCTTTATACCGATCGACTTGAACTTTCAACGAATCGAATTGTTTCTGTTTGGAAGCAGTGATTCTTTTGTCTCCCTCTAAGTTCTTAGAGAACTGTTCCATTTTTTTATGTTGTTCTTTCAATGACTCGACTTTAGTGTCGAGTTCACCCAAAAGCTTTGCTTCACTCATTTGTTCGTTTTTGAGCTCTGTTTCTAATAAATTCAAATGTCCGCCACATTCTTCATCTTTTTTCTTTTCTAACGACTGAATATCGACAGCAATTTGTTTAGCATTTGATTCCGCTTCTGAAATAGCTTTCAGATTATTATTGATTTCATTATTTTTATCTTCTATATTGGCCGAAGCCTTCAAACAGTTTTCTTCTTCTCTCAAGAAATTGAAGGCAACAAAAACTTTGGTGAGAGCTTCCAATTCAGCGCTCACTTTTTGAAACTCCATTAGACCCGATTGTTCTTTCTTTAATTGATCTAATTTTGGAACTATTGTTTCATTAATGAGTGAATCAATATTTTTGAGCGCAGAGTCTTTTTTCTCAATCATAGCTGAAGTGGACTTTTTCTTTGCCTCATACATACTGACTCCGGTCGCCTCTTCAACCATTGATAAAATCTTAATAAACATTTCAATTAACATAACTTAGAACTGAGTTTTAATCAATCAAATGATTGTATACCTCATGAGGTTTCATATTAAGAACTTTAGTGATTCTTCCCTGCATTATAAGAAAGTGTGGATTATTTATGTTAAGAGAAACTGAATGAAACAAATCCGTCACGTATTGATTAGTTTGAGTGAAACCATTGACCCAATACTTTGTCCGACCATTTATAGTAACCTAATATTTAAATATAGTTAAATACTAATCAATTGATTAATGTATTCGTGAATGTGAACCTCTCTTCTAATGACAATTTCATTGTATTGCTCACAACCAACAGGACTCTGATCTTTGTCAGTGTTATCAAAATTGATGGTAACGTTAGCTTTGGTCACACCAGTGGACCCGTTCTTATATATTAATTCTCTTAAGTTATTACATCTGGCGATTTCCATACGAGAGAGACCTAATACGAAACAAATGGCATCCAATATATTGGACTTTCCGCTACCGTTCAGACCAGTTATCGCGTTAAACAATTTATCGAACCCTTCGATCTTTGTTTTTGTCCCGTAAGACTTGAATCCATCCAATTCTACTGATTTTATGTACATTTTTTATCTATTCATTTAATTATTTATTCTAATTGTCTTTTATAAATATGTTTTACTTTTAAATCAATATTAAATTGAATGACAAACAAGTGAATCACTTTTCAAATCATTTTCTAATGTTTCTCTATTTTGGCGGTAAAGCTATGACTGCTATCTATAAAAGCTGTCACTATTTCTCAACACTAGACAAAAACTTATTTTCGTTATTTCTCATTATTTTTATTTTATTATTCAATTAATACAAATTTTTAAATCACTCTAAAAAGTTAATTTATTATTTAAATGTTTAATTTACTTTTGTGATAATATGAAAATAATTATAAAATTGTAATATTTGCTAATTTTGAAAATATGAATTAATTTCAGATTTGTTTTTGTTGTTTATGTTCGCAAATAACACTTCCATTCCTTACAAACAATACAATAAAATTGTGGGAAATCTAACGCTTTATTTACAAAACTCTTCCCAAAAACATATACATTATTTTCATTTCTTTTATTATTATTTTTCAAATAACATTTGTCTTTATTATAAAAAATTCGTTTATTTGGGTTAAAATACTATGATTTTGTGTGTCTTATCGTTTTGTTTTATTTAAAACTTATTTTAAATGAAAATAATTTAAAAACTGATGAAATTGTGATCGATTTGTGTGAAGACAAACAATAAATAAAATGAATTCAAATTGTTCTCCGCTGTCATCAAAACAAATGACACCAAAAAAGAAAAGCTCGAAGGAGTCACTGAAGTCGACACCAAAAAAGTCACGAATGACTCCATTGAAGACTCGAAGTCCGCGTTCGCCACGAACTCTTCCAATATCTCCGATCTCTCAGACTATGAGACAGTCGACTATCAAAGACTTCTTTAAACCTGCTTCGCCTTCCATTGAGTCAATGGAATCGTTGCCATCGATTGGTGTTAAAAGTAAATCATCAAAAAAGCGAAACATACCTTTGAGCCCAATTTTAAGTTCAGTTGAACGCAATTCTGTTCTCAAATTAGACTCTAATATATTGATAAAGAAATTGAAGTCAAATCAAGTGAACGATTCTCACAATAACAGTGAAGTGAATGAAAATTTAAATAATTGTAATGATATTTTAGACTTTTCTGCAACCAATCAAACTCTTTATATAACAGCTAATGATATGTCATTTGAAAGTCAAGTTATAAAAGAAAGTTGTCATCAAGTTTTGGATGACTTGACTATCGAACAAAAAACTGATGAAAATATGGATAAAAGTATAAACCAAATGATGGATAGTATGAAAATCAATGAAAATGAAAAATTAAGTGATAATGACTTAGAAAAAGTTGAAAAACTTTCAAACAATAACAGAGAACTGATTTGCGGTTTAGTTAATGTTTGCACTGATTCGGAATGTGATAAAAAAGTTTTGGACAAAAAACAGAGTTTGAGCTCTGATGATGAAATGGAAATTTCGTTATTTAAAGTGCCGAAAAGCCCTACAGTTCGAAAAACAAATGGTCTCAAACAAAAAATTGGTTTCAATAAATATGTCGATAAAGAGAAACGCAATCAAACAAATTATTTATTGAAAAATTTGAAGCGAATTAATCGAGACAAACAAATGTTAGCCATCGAACCGTTTGCTGAGAACCATAAAAAATCTTCAGAAACTGAAGTGAATAATGAAGAAACTGATTCAAGTGATTACACAAAACCAGTTGAAGGAATGGACACATTTTTGGAATACATTCCAAGTACTAGTTTTATTAGCGAATGCTCTGTTAAAGTAACAAAATTTCATGATTTATCTGAAACTTTGCAAAAGTTGTATAAACTACCGCTCAATCGTTTGTCAACATTAATTCCAATTTATATAACAAGACTTACTGAAACTGAGAGAGAATTTCTTATTTCTCATATCATTGAATTGGTTTCAACTGAAGAAAATGTTTTGACTTTGAATAAGATTGAGATGAAGACTATCAAAATATTGTGCGGCAATGAATTAGAAATTAAATTGTCGTCAATAGTGAGAGAGTTCTGTCATATAATTTACACGAATTGTTTGAATTTGAAAAAAACTGCAGACAAAATGTCAACTGAAAAACAGATAAAAACAATGTGTCTTTCAATATCTAATGTATTGAAAATGTTGTCTCAAGTTCTAAATTTGTGTTCCTTTAAATTTGAGGCCTTAAGTATTGAAGAAGAACTCACCAAACTTTTGTTAATCGCACTGTCATTAAGTCTAGAAAATAGATTAATAACAGATTATAACTGGTTCTATACTTTGCGACAATTGATTGCAGTCATTATGAAAAACATTCTTTTAAATGAGTCAAACATAAGTCAAATCATCGAAACTCTCTTATCATTCATTAAATCGAACGAAAGCATAAATATAGGTCTAAGTCTACGAATTGTGTCAATGATTCCATTGAACGTGGATTTCGAATTGAAGAGACAGTTTTGCATTTCTGTCATCAATTTGTTTGAATCTCAAGACAGTCTCATTTCAGAGCAAACATCTGTTTTTAGTTTGAATCACATTCTAATCATATTAACGCGTATTAATTGGAAAACATTATCTCCGCATCAAATTCATGGCATAATTCAATTGATTAGTTTATCGCTGGATCTGCCCAAAGATCTCAAAGAATACAAAGTAATGCCAATAATTTTTTAATTTAGTCATATTTTTCTGTTAAAAACTTTGATTTGGGTATTAAAATGGATGACTCTTATGATGAAAGTTTAAAGGCTTTGATATTTTAAAAGTTTAGTCACCATTTTTTGACATTTGATCAAAAGTTAATTTTTTGCTTTTGGTTCTAAACGAAAGTGAGGTTCAAAACTAATCCAAACATGAGCTCAACCATGAGAGACCAGCTGAAGCTTAGCTTATGCTCTTCACAAATTTGATTGAATTATAAATTATTAATGGATTGCATTTATTATTTATAGGACACTATATCACAAATTTTGAATTATTTAACATTTGAGATCAACAAATCTATTCCAAACGCGTCTCATTTTAAATATAGTGATGTATAACCATAATAATTGTTTGATATGATTCTTAAAGTTTAAAATATTTATATTTCATTTAACAGATACATCAATTGCTGGTTGTCTTAAGAAGTAAAGTATTGGCGAGCAGTTAAACAGTTCAACTCTAATGTAAATGCAATTTAATCTCCATTTATAGCTCAATTCATGATTTAATTAATAAAATATAAACATATTATTGAATATATTCTATATTTCAATTAAATTAATAGATTTATATTACATGCGAAACACTCCTCTGACTGAGATTTATGTATAATGTTTACGATTTATCAAATCCTTAATAACAATTCTAAAAACTTTGCAATTCTTATAAAAACAAATAACTCTCTCGATTAAATTGGTTGAAGATTTGCTTTTTGAAGCTTTTGGGTATTAGTTATTGAAACTTTTAAGTTTTTATTTAAATAAATTGAGCCGTAAATTACTGTATTTCTACACAGCATTGGAGGCCGTCTTTCTCAGAGAAAAACAATAAAAGCTATAATGAGATAATTACCAAAAAACAATTTTAGTGTCAATATTAATATTATTATTATCTTTTATATTACATATTCATTATGATTAATACACGACGAGAATAATAACCCTGATTTTGATAAATAGTAAGCCTCCGTGTTTATAACAGCAAATTTGAGTTTATTGAAAATCACCGTTTGTTTGATATTTACATAACTGGCACGATATTTGCTTAATATAGCATTTATTAGAAGGTAATAGTAATAGGATTCCAATTCAGTTTCGGTTGAGCGGAAAAATAAAGCGCTTTATCTAATGTGGTGGCGGTTCAGAGGGCTGTCCTCTCAACACTTTTCTTCGTGTTGATGCCGGTGGTGAAGTGCCACCAGTTCTTGAATTAACATTTCTACTAGTATTTGAATTATTACTACTACCAGTACTACTCACTCTTGAAGTAGTACTTTGTCGAGACTTGTTTTGTTGCCTTCGATGTGATAATGGCTGTTGTTGTAAGTGTTGCTGTTGTAACGGTTGGTTTGAATTGATTTGTTTGGGTGTGTTGTACAGCTGTAATCCTGTCGGTCTTTCATTTTCATTGCAATTTATATTTGAATGATTATCATTCTCTGCACCCAATAATTCTTTGTCATCATTATCTTCATTATAAGAATTATAATCATTATTCAGATGTTGATCATAATGAAGGCATTCAGAACTTGAATTCGAATGCTGTTCTTCTAAATTCAATGAATCAGTGAGTGTCGTGAGTAAGAGCTCTTGAACAAAAAGACTTCGATCTACTCTTTGCACTTCTATATATTGTTGTTCACTATCAGAAAACACTACATCATTACACCTGAAAATGAGTTCAAAATTAATAAATTGTAATCCATTTAATTGAATATGACATATAGAAACAGTTGAAATGTGTTCGCATACCTTGAAAGTAGAAATTGAAACGCATTTGCGTTCTTAGCAGATGAAGCTATAGTTGTTCCTGAAGTTTGATTACCAGTAGTACTATTCTGAGACACAGCAGCGGCGGCTGCAGCTAATGTTGCGGGACTAGGAGAGGGTTCCATTAGTACGACATAAGGCAATTGCTGTTGGGTTCCATTCACTGTCGAGTGAGAAGAGTTTGACTGCAACTGTTGAGATGATTGCTGTTGATGTCTTCGTATTACTCTTTCAATGGGAGCTCTATCGAAAGGCTGACGCAATGGCGCTGAAGAATGTCTCTCTAATTGCAATTGCATTTGCAATTGTTGTAATTGAGGCGTAGTATGCGATTGACCCAAATTTGCGGCACGTCTTACACCTGACAATTGGGATAACAGTTCTGCGATCGGATCCATTGATTCTCTATTACTTGGAGATAATGAAGACAACCCTGAATTTGAACTGAACTGCATTTGCGATCTTCTCGCACGAGCGCTATTCAACCCTCTCGTAGGATGTGGTGCTCGTCTGCCTCTAATTGCAGTCTGTGGTTCTTCGTGAACAAAATAACAATTCAAAGTTAAGGAAAACATAATTAAAGTTCATTTAAAATTATAAACTATTTTTCAAAAATTCAAAGGATATTAATTCTCTGGGACTCCTGTGTTCTAGTGTGAGATGTGTCGCAAAATCATCGGTTACATGATTTGGTTCTCCACCTGGAAGTGCTGCACAAACTGGACAGACCTTCGATATAATCAAATTTTTTTCAATTATTACAACAAATTATTTCAATTCATTTTCAAATAAATCAAATACCACTTCAGTGGATGAGTCCGCGTGTTCTGAAGTGACGTGTTCTTGAAGTGTTGCTTCAGTGAAACCCATTCGCCCACAAAAAGGACACGTAAATGCTTGCGGCTGTTCTACAGACACCGCTTCCCCGCCATAGTATACATCTATTTCATGAAATAATAACAATTAAAACATTGATCTAATGATAAAGAAATTGTTTGAAGACGAACCGAAATCACTTCTTGTAAGTATGCATTGCATCGGATGATCGGTTGTATGTCTTGTGGAAGTGGCGCCCGATTCGAAACAAGTGGCGCACAAATCATAATCGAAACAAATCAAACACTTATATCTTTTGCCACGAAAGTTCCCCTTAAGACATGAATCACAGCTCACTCCTATGCAAACACACAAATAATACTTTATTAATATTTCAATACTTATTGATAATTAAATAATAAATTTGAATCTTTTGTTCAAATCAACTTTAAATAAATGAAATGTAATTGAAATAGTGATGAAAGAAAGGAGTGATGAGTTATCATTATTTTCCTCCCACTCATAACTCATGATCACAAGAACACAACTATTTCTCATCTTATTTTCATAACTATTTATATTTGAGTCAATTTCTGTTATTCAAGTCAAATATCACTCAATTTGAAGCCCTTTTTCACTGAAATGTATTGACTAAAAAATTGTTAATTAATTTATGAATTAAAGGGCGAAAAAAATATTTGATTGAAATAAACATTTAAAACATCGATAAATAAGTGGTGAAAAAGAAAATCAATAGAAATGCAAAACTTATAAAATGAATGCAATAATCAATACCCATATCGTTGTGAAAGAATGCAAACACTATTCTAGAAATTTAGAGTTAAATCTAAAGATAATAAACATTTAAATGAATAAATAGTTGACTAAATGTGAATAAAAATCAAAATCACAGCCATTTTGTAATATCCAAAACATTTGATATAATGCTATAATAAGGGTATACATGAATAGCATAGAGTGTATACAGAGTTGTATAGAGTGTATGCAATAGAGTGTATGTGATCTCTATATATCTCTATATACTATACAATATTGATATCAATAATGTTTAGTGCGATAGCTCTTAAAATGAAGTGCCAATAGGTTTGTGGACATACCTTCATGATGAGACATCGCACCTATTATTCAGTAACTATTATCACATTTAACAAATCATAAATTTATGTAAAACCAGGAAATAGTTGAGTAAAATTGTCCTTTATTTTGAAACCATAAATATTAAAATCTAAAATGTAAAACTGGTATTGCGTTCAAACACTCATCTAATGCTATACAGTATAGCATTAGTATTACTGCACATTCACTCCTAACCAATACTTGATACACAAATTATGTCAAAATACTCTTTACAGTGTCAATGACTATCTTATTGCACACAAATTCACATTTACTCCAAATTCATCTCAATTTAATCGATTGTTTTGATTAAATTGAAATGATTTAATTGTCTGAAAATGTAAAATGATAACTAAAATATAATAATTGAATGAAAGCGTAATAGAAGTGATCAAATGCTGAAAGTTTAAAGGGCTTTACATTCAACTGAACAACTTAAGCATTATTATGATTGGTATTGAGGGCATGCATACAAAAATACTAAATAATTAGAGAACTGCGCTCTCCAGAGGTCTTGTTAAGCATCAGTTTTGGATCAAAACATCACATCATTCACATCACACGCTTGCGATCTGTGAGCGAAAAGACATCACATTCACTATACTTTTTTGCTGTCCTTGGATTTCAATTAAGTTAAACTATTTTTCAACTGAATCTCACATTTAGTTTTAAAAAAGTTTAAAAAGAGTTAAAGCATTTGAATAAGTGAAGTGTTGATAGTTATAACTTGTAAGCAATATTAATGGCATCATTACATAGACGTGTTCTTATATACGGAGGAAAGGGAGCTCTCGGAAGTGCTTGCGTTAAATTGTTTAAGTCTGAAGGATGGGTATGTCTTATGTCTTCAATATATGTCTAATACCCTAATTATGCTATAAATCATTTCAAATATTTCGTTTATATCAAGGCAAACATCATTTTTTGACACTTCATATATTTATGTAATTTCATAAACACATCAATCAATTTTCTAAACTTATTAATAAATCTCAAACGAAGATCTTAAACATTTTACACAATATTTTTTCCTTAATTCAAATTGTATTCCTCTAATTTGTATTCTGTTTAACCTTTTTTTATACCTTTACATGGATTGGAACCAAAGTTTTGAAAAACAAAACTTGAATGTAATTTACAACAATTTCCTGCTTTTCTAAACTTATAATTAAAGTTAGTATTACTTAATCTAATATAAAGTTTTAAGATTTTAGTAGTTATTCAATATTGTCAGTGAAACAAATCAGTTTCTATAGAATTATAATTCAAATACTTGTTTATAAGTTATCTTCTAATTTCAAGTTGTTTTCAATTTTTATCACTAAAGATTTTTTTATTTGTCTTGAATATTACTGTACAGTATATACTAGTTGTACTGTACAGTCAGCTCCAAATAATTATGTAGAGATCCCGGAAAATCTAGTGATAAATACAGATTAAACATGAGGGAAACAAATTTAAATTAATTTACGAGTAATAGCATTGAGTGGTGTATTACTATTGAGTAGTGGTTATAAGTTGTCAAACCCTTATGAATCCGTATCATTTCCGGAATGATGGATACATAAGTATTTGGAACTGATTGTACAAATTTCGATACAAATCATGCACTTAAGACCTGTATTCCCAATCTAAATAACTTAAGGTTAACACTAGACACCACCGATTTAGGGAACTAAACACTTACGAACCACTGATCGCTACAATGATTTGATTTATTGAGATTTTAAACTTTATAACAGTGGGTCAGTTCTGTTGATATGGTTTCCAATGAAGACGCAAATGCTAATGTACTCATTAAGAACACTGATTCGTGGACAGCTCAAGAAAGTGAAGTCGTTAATGGAGTTGATAAGGCTCTAGAAGGAGGAAAATTGGATGCTGTGGTTTGTGTGGCAGGTGGTTGGGCGGGTGGCAACGCATCCTCTGACGGTCAATATTAATATAATATTACTTTGAATTATTTGATACATACTTTATATTAATTGGTAATATTTGATTGGTTTAGATTTAGTAAAAAATGCAGATTTGATGGTTAAGCAAAGTGTATGGAGTTCTGTAATCGCTGCTAAATTAGCGGCAAAATTCCTCAATGAAGGAGGAGTTCTAGCATTGACTGGCGCTAAGGCAGCATTAGAAGAAACACCAGGTTCACTAACTTTATATTAATTATTCAAAAGTAATACAATTTCAACACTATTTTCATCTCACATTAGGTATGATTGGATACGGATTAGCCAAAGCAGCTGTTCATCAACTTGTGCAGAGTCTCAGCGCTAATAAAAGCGGACTTCCGAAGCAATCTTCGGTTTTGGCCATTCTTCCCATAACACTCGATACACCCATGAATCGTAAATTCATGCCAAAGGCTGACTTCTCGAGCTGGACTTCATTAGAATTTGTGGCAGAATTGATGCACAAGTGGTCAACAGATGAAGGAAATAGGCCTAAATCTGGCTCATTGGTTCAATTGGTCACAACTGGAGGACAAACTGAACTCGTTATTACCGGCAATTGAATTCTCAAATGGTGTAAACGTTTTACATATCGACATTCCGCTCAATTCCTTTAAAAGTTTTAGTTTAATAAAAGAATATTTTTACGAATTAAGTTCATATATGTTATAACAATAGTGTATTTTACAATTATTTCAAAAAATTCAAATCGAGTCAATAAATTGATGAGAACTAAAGTATTAAATTTAAAAATACATGCAATAAAAGTTTTTGTATAACTCATTTAAATCCCTGTTTGAATCTTTCCAATAAATGTTATGAAAATAATGAAGATAATAAAATAGGTATTTTATCGCGTTTATCATCATATTTATGAATGTGTGAATTTATTATATCTTTAATGAAATCCGAAGTCATATAATAAGCTTCCGATGATTTATTTTTGGGTTTACATGAGTTGAAATGATCGACAGGTAATAAATGGAAGTGACCGATGCCTGGATTTGATGAATCTTCAGGTACTTCAAGACATAAAATAGAGAAAAATATTTTTAAAGGATTGCAATGATTTGAGATGCTCGAGCCTCGAAAAAAAAGTTTACCTCAAGAATCGAGTTACGATTTTGACATATAATATGGGGACAAATTAAGTTCATTATACATTCAATTAAAATGCAACATATTTTTAATTATAAACATTTTACTAGATTATAATAATAGTGAGGGTTATGATTTTGCATTCTATTCACTGAAATGCACTAAAATCATCAAAATAGAGACTCAAACGTGTCTAGAGGTTGCCTTCGATCGAGACTCGATGTTGAATTTGAATCATATAATACCTAATAAATACTTCAATCTAAAAGGTTTCGAGACAACTGTACTTTTGACTGTTTCACCAAAACTTAAACATTGTATTCTTTTACTCTCAACTAGTTTAACAAATTCTTTGTGTAATGACAAAAGAAACGGAGAATCTATATGAAAAAAATTAATTAATAAAACAATCTTTAGAAAAAACTCATTTCTGCTATTAATATAAACCAAACCTTTTCGCAACTCTAAAACTTCAGATGAGGGAGAAATTATTCGCTGAATTCTTGGAGACCAAACAGTCATTTCAGAGCCTTTATGTGGAACACTGTAGAAAATTATTCCTTTTGTGTTCTCTAAAATAGTTTTCAATTTCGGATCATTGCTTTGATTGATATCCGCAAGAATTTGTTTGACTAGTAGGCCTCCCATTGAATGTGTGACCCAAATGATGGGTTTTTGGCCCACTTTACAAGACTTGAGATCATTGAGTAGTTGTGAACTTCTTTCTTTCAATGTATAGCCACTATCCGGACATTGAATATTCCAATTACTCAAATATGTTTGATAATTGACTGCTAAGATTCGAATGTTATTGATATCATTCGCGAGCCATTCCTGAGGCCAACAACGAGTATAGTTCTCATGTTTTCGCTCAGAATCGCATTGTCTCCAAGTCCTAAAAACCCCGCCGAGTAAGCCGTGAACAAAAATAACATCAAAATCTTTATTTGTTGACTCACGAAAAATTGGATAAATTAAATACATTGATTCCGGCAGTAAATGATTCCCTGATTCATCACTAATATTATATAAAATTTTTGCGGCCGACAAACGCAACTCTAAATGACTCGATTGAAGCCATTGAGACAACACTCCTAAAAATCCCGTATAATAAAAATGCAAATGTGTTTCCTTATAAATGCTTAAATTGGCCAAAGTTTGTGCGATCCACGTCTGAACTTTCAAATCAGTAAAATTTTCTCTCAAATAATGTAAAACTATAAACAATCCATTATTAACTAGTTTTAAGCACTGATTTTCTCCGCACAAAACATTTTCCATAATCGCCTGCAAACAAATCCAATTAATAATTGAAACATTTAAACGTTTGTGTTCATGAATGTCATTATAATCTAAGTGTTGACGCATTTCTTTGGAGTGTCGCTCTGTTTCCATTGTTCTTATCGCTAATTGAGTGAAATATTTAGTGCAATCTGAACATTCATTGCAAGAAATATTTGCTTCTCTTAATAAGTGAAGAAGAACTTCATCCAAATTGAAATAAGGCATTGAAGGCATGTTTGATTGAAGGTTTGTGTTTGAGTTCAACTTAATTAAGTCAGTCTTTATTGGCGGCAGAAATAGCTTAAGATTTACGTTTGGAATTCTGGCTAACGTTACACTTGTCTCGAAGTCACAGCTCTGAGCGATTTCTCTGCACTCATGTTCTAACAGAATCATAAAAAGTTTTCAATTAATTACTTGAAAAACAAAATTTAAATCAATAAATAAATCAAATCATATGAATGACTAAAATATAAAAAAAACCTCAAAACAATTATAAATTATTTAGAGATTAAATTAAATATTTGCTGTTTTATTCATAATAAGAAATATTAAGAAAATATAAAAAGTTAGTTAACCATTGAATTGACTTTTGGCAATGGATTGAATGGCAAACTCTCTAACAGTGGGGTCTCTTTTATATTGAGCTAATCTTAATAATTGCCAATGAGTTCGAGTAAAGCTTGATTTAGGGTTAGAAGTGATGCCATCATCTGATAAGTCATTATATGTGTAATCATTTAAATCATCGGATAAATAGATGTATTCGTCATCACTTCGTTGTTTAGATTTTAATCGATTTCGAATCAAATTTCGGTATTTTATTAGAAATGGTTGACCAAAATATGCAAAACTATTAATTGAAAAAATAATAATAAATAATTATAAAATTTTTATAATCGAAATAATACTCAATTCTATACGTATTGATTGCATTGATTTCTATTAATATCTTGTATTATTTACAAAGAAAATTGTGTTAATTGATAATACCTTCCGATCGCAGAAATGGATCCAATTGCCAAATAAAATGATTTGTTCTTCAAAAATATAGTTTTCATTTTGAATTTAATATAAAAACATTGTTTACATTTGGCGGTCATTCACAACATATGAAAACCAATACTCAAAACCAATGCTGAAAACTATTTTGATTACAAACAAATGATAAAACAGCTGATCAGTAGTCATACTGTCAATGTATTAATAAAGTCAACTTTAAATAATTGAAAAATCCCTTTAAGTATGTTTTGATATGTTTTTGTTTATTAGCTCAACAAAACGTAAATTTCACGTTTAAACCGATATTTATAAGCGAATCATTCACTCATTCAAATATTTTAACTAATGATAGAAAAATTCAAATAGAAATAAAACTTTTTATTGACTTAATTGAATTCAATTGAAATAAAGTCAATCACATCTAAATCGGGGTTTTAAGAGCAGAGAATCTGATGTCTTCTCCATTGAGTCAATTGGCCAACAAATTTCGGGGATGTCTTACGGGTGGTCTAATCGGTGACTGTTTGGGCGCTCCCTTTGAGGGAGAATTTCCTATTTCTCGATCGGTTTTATTAAACTTTGTTTCCAAACAATTAGAAGAAACCAATAAATGTAAATACAATAAACATTTATTTTCTGGTTTAATGACAGTTTGTTTTTAATTGAATTGAAAGCGTTTCAGATCTTTCCCTATACTGACGACACGGCAATGACTAAATCAGTGACCGAATCATTGATTCAAATGAAAACTTTTGATGCAAATGATATGTCGAAAAAGTTTACTCTGGAATATTACAAACAACCGAAAAGAGGTTATGGCAGTAATGTCGTGGATGTGTTCGCGGCTCTCAAGTTCACAGACTATGAGAGGCCTTACGAACCGGCGAGACTTCAATTTTCGGGTATTTTTCTGGTTTTCCGTTTGAAACTTTGAAATTAAGCAAAAATTGATTTAAAATAATTTGAAATTTGAATTGTAAGGTAGGGGTAGTTATGGAAATGGGGGTGCGATGAGGATCAGTCCCATATCATTATTCGGTTTTCATTCATCAGATGAACAACTGATAGAAATGGCATTTAATTGCGCGCGAATAACACACTCCCACCCAAACGGATATAATGGAGCTATTCTTCAATGTTTAGCAATACATCAGGCATTACACACTCAGGTCTCACAAAATGACTATTCAATTGATATCAAACAATATCTTAATAGTTTGATAGAAAAAATGGAAAAAATCGAGTCAAATGTAGATACAGATAAATCAAATAGTCTCCAAACTATTTTAGAAAATGGTGAAGCAATTCAAACTCCATTTACTCATAAATTAAAAAAAATCAAAGAAATATTTGAGAGCGAATCTGATTTGTCATCTGAAAAAGTGGCTCATCTTTTTGGGAACGATGTGTCGGCGTATAAATCAGTTCCGGCAGCCATTTATTCTGTATTAAGAGCTCAAAAACCACTAAATACTTTCGAAAGTGACAATCCATTCGTTCGGACATTATATTTTGCAATATCTCTTGGCGGAGACACTGACACAATAGCATGTATGGCATGCAGTATCGCAGGAGCTCTTTATGGCAATGACTTAATACCTAATGTATTGCAAAGACATTGTGAAGATATTGATGTAATTATCAATTTTTCAGATGATTTATATAATTTAGTGGCCAATAATTCAAACCAATAAATTCTCAAAATGCAATCATCACATCAAGTATAAAATTAAAGTTTCAAGAATTATATTAAATTTTATTTCTATAAACTTTAACAACTTTGCAATTAGTGATACAAATAAATGCAGTACTTTACCAATTTTTGAATAATTTAAAAATATTCCAATAAATCAAATTCATTTTGATTATATTAATGTTTGTTTTGATAGTGAGTTCTAAGTTATCAATGAATCGCATTTGAATTGTAATTTAAAAATCAAATTATGCGTAAAATTGATTCACTTTTATTGAAAGTTTTCGTTGCTGTATAACAGAAACGATGAATCTATAAACTAGTTTTATTCCACCAGTTAAAAAGAGTTTTGATTTTTTTAAAATATAAAATAATTTATTAGTTTTAAAGTGATTTAAATGCCTCAATAGTATTGTTGAATACGACGTTCATTGAGAGCATTGAAAGTTGATTTTTGATGAACTGAAACAAATTAAACAAATGTAAAGAGAAAGCCACAATAGTTTTAGTTAGTTTAGTTAGTTAGTTAGTTAGTTAGTTAGTTAGTTAGTTAGTTAGTTAGTTAGTTAGTTAGCCCGTGCTCTCAAATAGTTGAGATGTTATTGAATGAAAAGTTAAGAAATAAATTGGTTCAACATCTATAGTGATTGATGAAACCGGCCCTTAATATTTTGTCACTTTATTAATCGTTCAAATCTAAAAAGTTTTACAAATCTGTATCCATTAATTTTAATGAATGCTATTTTTTGTTTTATAGTCAAAATATCGATACTGTAGTCAATTTAGTACAGAATAAATTATAAAATAAGTTTCAATAAACGCTCGCAAATGTCGCCAAAATCTTTGGATTATTGTTTGAAAAGTTTATTGAAACACAGCTTTTGTTTTTGGGCGCAAAAAATTGAGTGTAAATATTGACTAACTTTTGATTTATAATTAATAGTATTAGTTAATAATACATTTATGACAATTGTGTGTTGAAATGGATTCATTTCTAAATAAGCCAACAAAAGACCACACTTTTGGGTCAATTATACCTAAATTAACAAGACGTGAATCGTGTCTCATAGGCATAGATGAGGCCGGAAGAGGTCCTGTTCTCGGTATTTGTCATTGTTTTTCATAACTTTTATTACATTATATAAAACACTCAATACTATTGATATGATTAATAACTTAATAATCAATTTAATTGATGTTTAAAACATTGCTCAATATATTGAAAGGTCCGATGGTTTATGGTTTGGCTTACTTTCCACTATCAGTTTCGGATCAATTGAAACAAATGGAATTCGCAGGTCAGACAAGTGTCACAAACTTTGTTTGATTTTGAATAATTAAATTTTTATTCATTGAAATGTCTTAAACAGATTCTAAAACATTGACTGAAGCGAAAAGAGAAGAAATATTTGAGAAAATTGGTTCAAATGATTATTCAAACATAGGTTGGTTCGCAACTGTCTTATCACCGGTTACTATAAGTAATAGTATGTTTAAACGGTTTGTTATTTCATCGAATGCTAGTATTTGTGATGAAAATTTTAATTAATTCATGTAATTTAGTTCGAAATACAATTTAAACGCCTTATCACATGACACCGCTATCTCTCTCATCAATCGAGCCATTGATAGTGGTATTCAAGTGAAGCAGGTCTTTGTCGACACTGTCGGTCCCGCAGATAAATATGAGGCTAAACTAAAAGCTCTTTTTCCATCGCTTAAGATTAAAGTTTCGAATAAAGCAGATTCTATTTACCCGATAGTGAGCGCAGCCTCTATTGTAGCCAAAGTTATCAGAGATAGAACTCTCAAACAATGGAAGTTTATTGAGACAGATCTCAACTTTACTAATGATAATTATGGCTCTGGATATCCGAGCGATCCGACCACTAAAAGGTTTCTGAACGATAATATTGACCCAGTGTTTGGCTTCACTACATTAGTACGTTTCAGTTGGTCTACAGTTAAAACCTTATTGGATGACAAAGCGATTGAATGTGAATGGTTTGTAATCATTGTTACTTTGTATGTATCAATCAATCCAATTATTTTATAATTCAAAACAGGGAAGAAGAAGAAGATGAAGAAGAGGACTTCAATAAATTCTCGTCAAAAGGAAACAAATCTATTACGAACTTTTTCAAACCAAAAACAGATGAATCCTCGGGAAAGTCAGCCAAAAAACAAAAATTACATTCTTTTTTTAGAGATAGAAATCTTACGCCAGTAAACAGTTTAAGCACATTATAAACTTATTTTTATAATTGTCTCAGTTCTTAAATATACAACGTTTTTATTTTTATAACTAAATGAATAAATTTTTTAAAGTTTAAACTCATAGTCCTTCACATATTTTCTCGACGACCTGACAAAATATAAAAATAGATTTTCAATATCATAAATGACAACATATTTAGTATATCTTACACTCATTTCCATCATAATAGGATCGAAACATCGATGAACTGTACTCAGTAAGACTTCATCGATCAAAACATAAACTAAACTAAAGTAAAAATATAATTATGAAAACAATTATGAGAATAATGCAAGTGAATGTCTATACTTTTCATCTGAAGCGAAAGCCCAGACATGAGTTTGTAAATAATAAGCGTCGACTTGCATTTGTTGCAAACCATATCTACTGAATGTACACAAACGAACGCATTCTATCAAAGTCTAAATATTTGAAACCAACAATAATTAACTGATTGTACGGCTGCTTTTGTACCCTTAAAAGCATAAAATATCTTACTTTAAGTCCTATTTTAATAATTCCAGTCACAGCCGACAGCTTAGAAAACTCGACGGAACCAAATATTTCAATTCTCTCAGTGAATAATTTCTGGATATTAGACATCAGACTGTTATCGAAAGTACTGTAAAATGAATTGAAAATGAGAAATGTTTGGAATTATTATTAAAAACAAAAAAAAATAGAAAGTGATCCAAACTTCGGGCCGTATGCGCTCCAATTCGAAGATTTATTGATTGAATGTCTGCCTCCGAGACCGATAGCACTGAAAGTTCTTCTACTCCTACTTGAATCAGAGCTTCTTTCGAGTCTCAATCCTTCCTCATATAGCTGTCCGACTTGTGCATCGATTTCAGCGATGTCTTCAATAACCCGTTTCATAACAGAGCGCACAGATCTGGGCTCCACTGAACTCAACCAATCTCTAGTCTCAACACTTTTTCTAATCATTTGAGAGATGTTCTGTCCCTCAAGCCTTACGTAATGATTCAATAGCTTTTGTGCGGTTTCATGAGCTTCTTTACATAGTTCTGAAAGTGGTGTTATATTACTTGTCGTATAAATATTAAACTGTTCGTCAGTAAAAGATAATAAATATCCTATAATAGAATTATCTAAATCTAAGCAAAGTCTTGACAAAAGTAATATTAATTGTGAGGGCGGAGACGTTGATGTCGAATAATTTTTTTCATAATCCAACGAATTTGAGAGAATGAATCGAATAAAGCCAATCACAACTCCTTCGCGAACGAATTTAGTACTAAAGTTATGCTGAAACTGAGTCTTAGCAGCAAATGTTACTTCAGGATCAGTGAATGGCGTCAGACCCGCCACAACTGATTTAATCAATTCACTGATAGCTGTTTGTAATGTTATTAACAAATCAGATAATGTATGCTTTTCTATGCTTAAAGAATTCGGTCCAATCAATGATGTTCTAGAAGTTGAAACTGTTTGAGAAGATGTACTTACAATGGAATGTCTAATATTTGTTAATTCTTCGAGATATCGGGTTTTCAAGTGTGATAAGAAATGGTTGCACTGGTCTTCACTCGCCTGCTCTACTATTTCCATCCCCTTTACAGAGAAGTCACTCAAGCTATAGGTTCTGTTAAGACTTTGCAATCTTTTATAGAATCTATCGAGAGCTCTAACAAACAGAACCGCATCATTTATGGTCTTCTTTTCTAATTGTACGCGAATTAGTATTCTTTCAAAGAAGTCATTCATACTTGAGTCCACAAAATCTTTTAATGTGTTTTTTATTTGTTCGTTTGAATCTAATTGAGACGATTTACTGAAGGATTTTTGCATAAATATATCTGAATAGAATGTTATGGAAACTAAAAGATTGCTCAGAAATCCATTGCATGCCATATCTATGTATTCGAGAATGTCCTAAATATACAGCATATAATTATGTGATATAATATCCAAATGATTTTTGTAGTGAATAAAAAATAATTATTTTACCATTAATGGTAAAGATTCATCTGATGTTGAGCTCAAATGTTTTTTGACCAAATCGTTTTGATAGTCGAGTTCTGAGAGACTATTTTCGAGTCTCCTTTTAGACCTTTGAAACACAGCGAAACTTAAAATTTATTTGACTTTTGATGATATTCTTAACTTACATCGAAAGGTATTCTTCACATAACTTTTCCGGCGGCTCTTTGAGTTTGAGTAAAAGTTCGATGCTTTCATTCAATTGATTGGGTGACGCCTGAAGTGAATTGTGATAATAAATGCTTATTAAATACAATAAAAAATAAAAACTTGAATGAAATGAATACTTCTCTATTAGAGAGCTGTTTATATAACTTTTGATTTAATTGAACCAAAATTGTTTTGCACTCTTCGTTAATGGCTTTAATGGAAGGGAAGTGACAATATTGGGCTAAAGTTCTCTCGGCTCTCAAATAATACTTGATCGCATCGTTATAACAGTTCTGTTCAATACATGAACGCATTTTTTGCGATAATTGAAAAAGAAATTGAAGTTTCGTTAGCACTGAATGTGTTGTCGCGAGTTTTGACAAGTCTTGTCGTCTTCCTCTCAAATTCATTGATATGTCTTCACTACTTTTAGTGATGGCCTCCATATTAGCCGAAAGTAAATTCAATTCTTCTTCCATTTTATCGAAATGAGAACTCATCTGAAAGTGAAGTTTCAATAAATATCTAATACTTATATAATTAGAAACAATGCAATACTTTTTGTATAGTTTCTGTAGCGCTAATGAATTTGTTATAATTTTCATAAACCAATGTTTGCATTTCACTGTCAAGTGATTGGATCTGTTTATATAGAGTTTGTTCCCTTTCCATCAATTCAGATAAATTACATTCTCTTAATAACTAAAAACAAACATTTCATTATTCATTGTTATTATTATTATAATAATTGTTTTAAATAATCAATAAATAAATGTATAATCACTTTATTGATAAACATTTCAGAATTAAATTCAGGACTTTTGATGTTAAAGGGGTCACAAACGGATGCATTCGATTGATCGCTATTTTCATTATTACCATAATATTGCTTAAGAGTATTTCGACTCCGATTTCTTGAATCCATGTTTACTTCTATCATAAAAATCATATTTCAATCACTTTTACAACAATTTTCTAAAATTCAATATTAAATCCAATTACAAACCATTGTTTGCCATCACTTTATTTAATTATTGTTTCAAATATTCAATAAATTGTTAATTCTTTATTTAATTGTATTTTTCTTAAACATTTGTTATTAAAAACTTATAAATTTTAATAAATAATTAAAGGCTTGTTTGACTCAAAACATAAACATAACACTAATGTTGAGCTCATGTTTGGCTACAAAACTGTATTGCGTGACGATTGCAACGATTGCATTGAAAGGAAGTGTCATTTAAGATGCGAATCAATTCATTATTGAGTAATGATTTCATTAATAATTATTATTCATTTTGTTCTTAGAAAATATATAACTAATTATTATATTTTGATAGAATAGAAAATATATTACTAATTCATATATAATTATTAGTTATATATTTTCTAAAAACAAAATGAGTAAAAAATGAGTTCACAAATGATTGAAAAAGATTTTTATTGACTTAAATCTGACAATAATATAATTATTATTTTATTTTTTATAATACAAATAATGGCATTTTATAATGGTTTTCATAATCGCAAAATTTAAAAGTTTTTTTCATTAAGAGTTCAAACTTAAAGTTACATTGAATTTAACAAAATTGATTTAATTTGAATTTATAAAAATTGTCTGAATTTATGTTGAATTTTTAAAATAAACTATAATTGGAAAATGTGTAGATAGATCTCAAATAAAAAATAATGAAATTGAACAGAATGGTAAGCACAAAAAAAAATGTAGGCAATGAATTGAAAGATAGGAACATAGAAAGAACAATAGAAAACTATTGGAAAAATAAGTTAAATGTAATTTGGTAAAATAAAAATAAAAAGGTAACTCACCCATGACTATAATATGAAATGTATGATATATATGAAGTGTCCCCACCGTCCCATAGTAAGCACCCGGGCTGCAGGAGTATTATAATATGTTCGATACACTCCTGCGGCGCTAGTACTTAGAACAGGAAGATGTTCCTCAACTTATTTCATACCATTTGATGCTTATTTTCAAACCGACCAACACTTCTGATCTTCCATTTGTTAATACAATCCAAATCAGACTTACATATATTTTAATAGCAAGTTATAAATTAGTGAACGCTCACTATTGGTTGTCCTTTAATTGATTGACTGAAAAAGCTTAGTCTGACTCACTGTATAATAAATGTTTCATAAATTGGCTTTAATAAGGAAGTAGAAGATATGAATGAATGAAAAGTTATGAACAGCAGCTAAGCTATCATTTTTTCATCTATAAAACTCCACTTATTAAGGCTGTTATTTTTAGGTTCTATTCTTATTGAGTTTCTACTCTTTTTTGTATGGAATTTATCATAATTAGTGGTTTTAAGTCGTCGAAAAACTAATCATCAAATTATAGATTAAATAGCATTTTCAATTTGAAAACGAGCTTTGTTTGAATAAAAAATGATCTTCAAATAAACTTTACTATCATTTTTCTTAATCAAAGTTTAGTGACCTCGAAAGCCAATACACACCACCAGAAAGAGTTTGTTTATCTGATGAGAGTACTACTAAAAATCAATACGTAATAATTTATGCTCATTTCAATAGATATCATATTGGATTTCAAAAATCCCATATTTAAAACATATTTTTATTCTAATAAAGCTTAAAATTTAAACAATTTTTAAAATCACTCATTGTATTTGAAAAAGAAAAAACAAATATAGAAAAGCCCCAAAAGAGATTTTCAGAAACTCAATGGTAAATCTTTAGACATCAGAAATCGTTTCATTCAATTTTTTGATTTCTAAAATATTTTAAAATCAAGGCTTATTTTCATGCGAGTGAAAAGTGGGCTCAATTTTTTTTATCACAATATGAGTGATGAAAATTTGCTATAAAAGGCGACAAGTTTTGAAGTGAAAAGTTAGAAGCCTTGCTTTTAAGTATTTTATGAAACATTTACTGAGACAGATATGAAAACTGTGAAATTAAATCTACAAGAAGTTCTTCAATACACATATTTATTGGAATACTTGAAAAGAAAATTTGTTAGTGTATTAATAAACATAGTTCTGGTATGATTGAACTTTGAACTTTGATTGTCAATATTACCCGTTATTATAAAAGATGTCAATTTTTTAACATATCAAAATATAAGAAATATGAACAGAGGCATACACTTCAATTCAATTTGAATTTATAGTTTCAAATTAAAAACCAAGTCATAAACAAATACAAAATATAAAATAGTAAAAATATTTCTAAATATAATAGTAAGTGATGAATAGGTATAAAATTCGAATAATTTTATTGGAACTCAAATTAGACTCAACTGAAGAGACCGATAATGCTTGAAATGTTAATTATTTCTGATATAATCTCTGAGATTTTGGGCATTGTTTTCAATGAAGTGAATTGCTCTGAATTTAATCTCTTAAATAGCATACAAATATCTAAATTTCATGGCTTCCAATACATTCTCTTGAGTTAATTCTCGAAACAATGTTTGTCCACAAATTATTCTCAACTGTGGAATGTAATAAAAATCGGCCGCAATTATTAGTTTTCGAGCGTATTCTTCAATGTTTGATACGTTTCCCGTATATATGAATGATAACAACTGCTCAAACACTTCTACCTCGATGTCATGCAAAATAACTTTCCCTTCATTTTTCTCTTTCATATTACTGCAAATCATAGCACGAAATGTACTCTAATATGGAAAATTGACGTTAGCTGATAGACCTCAAAAGTAAAACAAATTAACTGAGTTATCAATCATTTAGTGCTCAACTCAAGTCACAAATACTTTGTTTAATTTCTAACTCTTATCAGTTGATGAAGTTTAGAAAAACCTAACATTAAGAGTCAGAACTTTTTAATCAATGTTTAATATATTGAAATCTAAATCACAATGAATAGTTTGATTTTTATGTTTTCCTTCGACTACTCATTAAAAGTTCTTACTATTAATAAAAGGTATTTTTCTAAACTTCATCAGCTGTTAGAGTTTGAAATTTAAAAAATATTTGTGACTTGATTTCAGCACTAAATCATTGATAACTCAGTTAATTTGTTTACTTTTGAGTCCTATCAGCTAACGTGAATTTTTCATATTAGAGTACAGTACGTTTCATATTAGTGTTCCTTTTGATCGATTAGTATTTTGATATCAAGTATTAGTTCACATTCAACTTATTTGTCACAAATAACGGAAAAAATATTTTCAAGAAAAGTTTAGACCTCCAGGAATGCGAACACTCGATCTATGAACCCAGTTTATTATCAGGCAATCACTTTGACCACTTGACCAAATGACTTATGAAAATTTGTCTCTTTATAAACGATA
>JAQFZT010000266.1:0-30793 GCA_034696325.1 Camisiidae sp. | reverse complement strand
GTGCTATACTTTGAGTTTTTGGTCATTTTGAATGATCTAATAGATCGATAAACATGTTATAAACTGTTTATTCTATTAAAAGTTTGGGGAAAACCCACAACTCAAGAGATTAAAGATGAGACCTTTCATAAAGACCTTTAGTGTGATGTTTAGAGGACTCATTAGAGGACAATAATTATTATAAAAGGACTGAATTTGTTTGATTTTCCGTCATTTGTCTCTTTCGACTTTATGTGAATGACATTAATATAATGAATAAATAGATAATATAATTAGTTCTTATGTAAATTCTTATCGCTTTCTTATTTGTTCTTAACATTACTTGAGTTTTAAGAAAGTTTGCGATAAATCGTTTTCAATTATTTTTAATTATATTTAAAGTAAGTCTTAATTGTATTTGAATTGTATTTGGAATTATAATTAATTGCGTCTTATTTTGTATTGTTTTACAGACTTTTTACAAACAAAATTCTATTATTGAAGACGTATTAATATTATTGGTCATAATGTCGGACAAATCGAAATCATTTATCACAACAGATGACTTCTGCACACAACTCAACCAATTGTTTAGTTGTGAAGAAGTGAAGGCACAAAAAGCTAAACGAAACGAACGACAACTCCACGAAAACTCATTGCCATCCAATTCGAATGTTATGTCATTCACACCATTGAGTGAGAAAAATCCAAATTGTATTGAAATTTGGAATGGTTTCAACTCTCAATTGAATAAACCATCGGACACCTCATGGACTAATCAGAATCTGAATGCATTAGAAGAATCATCGACAACAAAGCGGCCCATTATTAAGTCGTATTCAGTGACTCAATCACTAACGAACGCACCAACACTTCCGAGTCATTGTTCTAACTTCTGGTACGACAACTGGAGAGACGGCAATCAGGACTCAAACCTACTTAAAAAGCAGGTTAGATTTGAAATGCCTTCAAACAATTGGAAAAAAGACGTGAAAGGAGTCAAGTCTTCCCGCGATGGCATCGATGCTGATAAAGAGGAATTAAGTGATGACTCGATTGAGAACTTTGGCTCAAATTTTAATTTCGGGTCGTCTTCAGGAGTATTGAATGGATTAGAAAGAGTTCGAGAGATTTCAGAACATTTGGAACAGCGCTTACCATCAGTACCATTACCATCATTGGCATCAACTCGTAATCCAATTGTAAACGCTTTAATGCCTGTATTAAGACATTCAGAGTCAGAGTTGAGGTATGGCTACAAAGAGTTGACGAGAAATGTGGAGAACATCTGTTCGAACTTGAATTCGGTCTTTAATGACCCGATTTGGGGAAACGAATTAATGCCTCAAATAGTGGCGGGAACTCAAGAATCGGTTATACAAATCGCTCAAAAGCTGAGAAATGTGGCCAAAAAAGTGGAGGCAAGCTATACATGGAGTGGACAATTGCCGCGAAGGGTGCGAACAAAGAACCCCATCTATTCTTGTAAAGTATTTCTCGGAGGGATTCCTTACGATTTGACCGATTCTGACCTTCACTGCACTTTTGCACAGTTCGGACACATCCAAATTCAATGGCCCGGAAAAGAAATAAAGAGTGCCATCGATGGTGCGACGGCTAACAAAGCGGGTTATGTTTATATAATATTTGAATCGTATGATAACGTGGCCTCACTTCTCAACGCCTGTACTATTAGTTATAGGGATGTTGAGACCGGTTGCAGATGGTATTACAGCGTATCTTCACGCAGACAAAAAGGCAAAGAAGTTCAAGTGATTCCATTCGATATCGGCGACCGATTCTATATGAAAGGATCTTTTTCTGGCCAAATGGAACACTCGAGAACCGTATTTGTGGGTGCCCTACACGGTATGCTAACCGCTGATGGTTTGGCTAAAGTAATGGACGATCTGTTTGGAGGAGTTATATTCGCGGGACTCGACACAGATAAGCACAAGTATCCACTCGGTTCTGGACGTGTCTCTTTCGACAATCAGGAAAGTTATCTAAAAGCAGTTTCAGCTGCTTTTGTCGAAGTAAAATCTGCGCGTTTTAAGAAGAAAATTCAAATCGATCCTTACATTGAGAATGAGTCGATTTGTACCGTCTGTAAACTTCCTCAACAGTCACCCATTTTCTGTCGTGATTTGAAGTGTTTCCGCTATTTCTGTCGGAATTGTTGGGATCAGCATCACTCTGAAGCTGAGACTCATAACCACAGACCTATTATCAAAAACAAACCGCCAGTTTAAATGCGGAACAAATTTTGAATACTCTTTT
Organism: Camisiidae sp.; assembly: GCA_034696325.1. Lineage (NCBI taxonomy): Eukaryota > Metazoa > Arthropoda > Arachnida > Sarcoptiformes > Camisiidae > Camisiidae sp. The sequence goes on along the minus strand of JAQFZT010000266.1, from coordinate 28,534 downwards.
AAAATTTTTATTCAAAGTTTCTTAAAATGAACAAAAAGTACATTTAATAGAATTAATAAATATAATCAATTATAATTTGTCAAATTAATGAATGTTTTACTGTGTACTACAAATACTTCAGTATAATGTAATGAAATCTTTAATAAAATAAAGATAATGAAAGAGTAAAGCAATTGTCAATTATCTACTTTTATTTCATTGCAAAAAATTAGTTCACTCTTAAAGTTTATCATCGATGGAGTCATTGCCTAAGTTTGCATCTGATCCAACAGAAACTTCATATCCAGTCTGTTGAGGGCTGTCTAATAACATGCATTCTTCGTCTGAATGTATGGGACTATTCATTACAACATTATCGATCGACGACTCGTTAACTCTTTGTGTTGTGTTATTTACTTCATTATTCATATAACTCTCTTGAATATTGACATTTGTTACTTGTTGTCCTCTTTCTTCGTTTATTAAATGATGATTTTGATGAATATTAATATCTTGTATGGCATTGATATCAAGCAATGAATCGTTAACTTGAGAATTATTAACAATTGATGAAGAAGTAGTCGGTTCGGAAACTAATGTTTCCATTTGTTGTTGTTCATCATTAGAGAAGAAACATTCGAACGCAATCTCTTGAACATCAATTACATTTTCATCATTTCTACTTTCAATATTCTGAATGTGTCCACTATTTTCAAATCTCAACCCCTGACCAGAACTCGAACACTCGATGTTATAAGAACTGGATTCAGCGCTGGTTTGATTGAGTTCTTGAGTCGGACTTTTTCTCTCAACTTTTATGGAACGCATTAGAGGAGGATTTCCTGGAAATGTGCACTCGATCTCATTCTCTTCTATCAATTGATTGGAATTAGCATTGATTGACATTTCAAGCGTTGAATCATTATTTCTAGAAGATGTCACAACAGAAGACTCGTCAACATTTTGATTGATTTCCTCTGATATATCGGTTGTATTGCAAGCAATAGTCGGCGAAATTCTTTCAATTTTTATTCTTCTCATAAGAGGAACAGAAGTTTCAGTCGTGACTCCAGTATTCGAAGTTTCATTTGAGTCATTTATGTTGTTATCGTTATCATTGGGTGAAAATCCAATCGATTGAAAAGATGTTTCAATAATTGGAGAAATTCTTTCAGTTTTTATAAATCGTATTATCGGAACATTTGGTCCAGAATTGATAGATTCTCGTGTTTCTGCATTTAGTGATATGATAGTGGGTGTCGTCATTGCTATTGAATCTGTTCTACAGTCCTGTTGTGAAGGGGTTGAAGTAGTAGCAGGAGTCAGAACTGTATTGTTAGAGTCAATATTAGAATCAATTACAACACTAGAAACACTTGATTCATGTGTTTCTGTGCCTATCGTTTCATTGAGTGGCGAAACATTTCTCTCAGTTTTAATTATAATATTCGATTGAAAATCTGATGATTCAGTTTCAAACACTATCGAAGAATACATGGTATCATTGATAGCACTCTCTTGAGAGGTATCCCTTTCTCTAACTGTAAGCTCATTAATATTATCGTTTGTCAACTCATCATTTGCTGGTATTTCGATTGGTTGTAACGAAGTATTAGCGGAAACCTCATCATTATATGATGTCTGTGACTGTGATTCTGTGAGTTCTCCATTCTCTTCGACAACACCACTCGGCAAAGGACTCGATCCAGACATTATACATTCTACTTCTGAATCAGAGTCTTGTTCTCTTTTAATGGTTGGTTCAAATGTGACAGGAATGGAAACATTACTATTAGATGTCGAAGACGTCACGTCATTGAGATTATAGTTGGGAAAAATGTTGGCCAAATCCACTTGAACTGGTTCTGGCAGTGAAACGGGTAAACTCGTAGCCAGTGGTAAATCAGACTCTGAGTCTCGCGATTGTCTGGGAGGGCGACCCCGTCTTCCCCCGCGTCGAACAGAGTTCTCTTGCTCTAAAAACTCTCCACTTTTGATAGCAGTTTGAACTCCAACACGACCTCCTCTTCCACCGCGCGCTGGCATTTTCGAGTGACCTCTCGTTGGTATTTGTTTAGGGAGACCGACTACATGTCCACCACGTGTCGCCGTTTGTGGTCTTGAAAAAGCTGAATGACTGCCCCGAATCGCAGTGGGTGTCTTAGTGTAGGAAAAGTGTCCGCCACGGGTTGCCGTTTGTGGTTTTGTGACAATTGGTGTTTCTTCTGAATAACGAATGGCTGACTTTTGTACTAAAGGTTTCTTAACTATATTCGAGGGTTTATTAGTTTGCTTTTGAATGATTTGCGACTGAACTGATTGTCGCGATTGTATTATTTGCTGTCTTTTGTTTGGTGTTTGAAATAACTTAAGTTCTTCATCACTCTCTTCGCAATACCTTTTAGGTCGACCTCTTTTTCTTGTATTTCTTCCCGAAGAAGTGATAGTGTCTTCAAAATTAATTTTTGGTTTAGTGTCCATTTTTTCCTCATAAGAAGTGATAATGTCACTCAATTCGCTAACTTCTAAAGTTTTGGCACTTTTCTTGAGTGATCCGAATTGGTCTTGAGCTACAGTAACTTCTCCCCTATACATTAGATCTATTATGGCTCTCAAGTCTGCATATGGCATGTCTTTAATCACCACAAATGGATAATGCAATGGGTTATTGATTGAATCGAATATACGTTTGAAGAATGGAGAAAATATAGACAATACTGTTCTGTGGGCTTTAACTATGTATTGACCACAAGTTATGCTTACGTCACACATACTCTCCATATCCAAAAGAGACTCAAAACCTTTAAGATTAAAACAAATTCAAATCAATTACAACTAAATTCTACTTTTTTTCAAACTTTCAAAGAGAGAACAATTTCTATCCAATTCTAAAATTTATGACAATCAAAATTCTATTTATTCAACAAATATCAGAATCAAACTTAAAAACCATTTCAAATATTTTTCCTTATATTTAAAGAAAAGAAAAAGTTTTCATAAAAAAGTTTCATTTTTGTCATTTTGAAGATCAATGTGATAAATGCCATCATTTTGTTTTCAACTGTTTAGAAATGCATGTCTTTTTGTGCTATCACTCAATACTTATTTCAATTTATTTGAACATATCTTTCATTTACTGAATTAATTACAATTGAAATGAATCCGGAAAAAATCCATAAATAGACGTTTAGAATTGAGATTTAAATATGTTAGAGCTCAAAACGGTATTCATAAAAACATGAGCCAAACAAATCAAACATAAATATACAAAAATGGGACTCAAAATGAATAATCAAAACAAACTAAACTAAACATAATAATCACGATTTATTCATTATTTGTATGAAAAATTGACGAATTCATTTTGAATTAACAATAAAATGAAATATCGATTGCATTAATGCAAAATTGACTCTCAAATAAAATAAATAAATTTTAAAATATTGTTAGAAATATAATATAAAATAAATAGATATGTTTGCGATTTGTTTATGCAATGATTTATTGAATTTTGGACACAAGTTTTCAAATTCTAATTTTTAAAAATCTTAGAAATCATATTTTTGTCACAAATTGTATTCAATCATTAATAAGGATTTAAGAAATCAATTTTAAATTAAAATATCAATTATATATTTATGAATCAATTTTTGACACGAGAAATATATTTAAATTAAAAATGAAAAATGTTTAGAAATTAGATAAAATAGATCTAAACCTTCAGTAAGTCTTGAGTCGTGATCTCCTCTGCGGAGTAGTAATAATCGAGAAGAAGAAGCCATTCTTCACACTTTGAAACTAATTAAAAGTATGTTTTACTCAATAAATTCTGATTAGAATTTATTTGATTTGTTTTGTTGCCAATCAATCAATAATTGATGTAAATGTAAGTCAAAACAATTAATTGGATGAGAACAATGCGTCTCCAGTCTCTCCACATTGATTTTGAACGTCAATAAATGGTTACAGTATTCATATCTACCTTTCTATCACTTTATTTTTAAGACGTTATTTATTTTTACTTTCATTTTGTATAATAAAAGACTTTAATTTAAGTTCGAGTCAAATGAGTGCAGCGCTTGAGCTGACTATTTGTATAAATAATCAAAGTTTTCCGCTTTAGAGCTGTGTTGCAGTGGTTCTAAAATGTGTGTCTTGTGGGTCGCAAAGCATCTATAAAATACACGACTAGTGGGTCCTAGAATTTGAACTCCTTTTCCAAATGATTTACAGGCGATGACTCTAAAACGTTAGAGGGGTTTCACTTATGCTTCAAAAGGTATAAGTGTTGGGTGAGTGTTGGCGCACATACGAACATACAGTAACATTTCATCGCTTGTACACTGATCTTGAAAAGATTTAAGTTTTAATTAAGATTTTAAAATAGATTCAAGTGTGGGTATGCATCAAATTGATAAAATATAAATTATTGCTCATTGTATTGCACCTTAGCTTCACTGCTACACTTTGTTAGCTTAACCACGAATGGGTCGGGAGAATAAAAGTTTAGGAACCGGTGCTGTCGAATACTCGTATTCAATGCTTCTGTGATATCGATATTTGGAGTCTATTTAATCAAATACTTTTTATATTAATGATAAACCTCTTTCTTCCTCAAAAGTTTTTACGTTTGCGCAGTTTTTTATTTGTTTTTTTGTCTCTCTCTCTCTTCAAATACTTTACACATATTTTTGCATAATTTTCTTTAACTTTGATTTTAGAAAATTTTAGAAAAAAGTTGACTTTTATATATTTAATATTAATATTAAATATTTATTATATATTTAATAAAAATAAGTTATTATTTGTTATACTATTAATAAATACTCATAACTAACTAAAAATATTAATTAAAATTTATAATGAGTTCTAAAAAATACATTAAAATAATAATTATGTCGTAATATTGGCTTAATTTTTATTTAATTAAAATAATAATTAATTAATAAAATGATGCAAATTTATAATAATAACCATTAATGTAATCAATATAATTGAGTGCTATTTTGAACTTATTTTCATTGAATAATAGCCTAAATATGTGTTTGAGTTTATTAAATGAGATTTTAATTAACTATTAATCGATAATACCTTAAGCCTTAAAAGTGCATTTCATGCTATTTTGATTACATGCTTAAAAAATCTCAAGTTTTTAATTTTCACTTCTTTTTAATCTTTTTTATTGAAACCCTTAAGAAAAGACAACTTATTTTATATAACATTAATAATAATGATAAGGAATAATACATTATCTCTTGAATTACTTTTTTGAGCTAAACCTTAAAGAGTGAAATATTCTCTCTCTTTCTCTCTTTTTTATACGTTTTGCTTTTTTATTCAGCGTTTAATGATCTTCAAAAGACATAGACTAGTAAAAGAAGCTGTGGTTCAATCATTTTCTTCAGTTCTTATTCTACAGAACGTGATTCAGTTCTTGTTTTTCATTTATTATAATTTATTATTATTGTTATTAACAATCTTTGCGTTACTTTAGAATGATTTGAAAAAATCTCAGTATTGTTCTCATCAGTTATAATACGAGTATATATTTAGCCCGAAGGCTAGGAGTCGTCAAACTTCTAATAATTTATATATAGGTAAAAATCACCTTAAAATCCTCTTAATATGATTATAGCTTTTTTCGGTTGCAATTTTTTGGAATCATCAATTTTTTTATAATGAGGTCATTTCTTGTTTCAAATATTAATGAATAGTCATTTTTAAAAGGTTTCGAAATTCCACGAAAAACATATCGACTATTTGTTTGATGCGTACAAATAATTTCACTTTAAAGAAAGTGATTATTAATCGGTTTAAAAACTTTTCAAGAGATAAATCAGAAATATTTGAGAACAAAAAGCAAACTTTTAAAAAGCAAAAAACTAGTCTTAAATAATTCTAGTTTTTTTCAATAATTTTTTATATCAAACTAACATTCCTTTTAATGTTAAATCTTTTTGATCTGTTTTGACTTTTAGTGATTCAAAACTTCAATATTTTATGAATGGCTTTATTTAATTGTAAGTTGAGTTCTATTATTTAAAGTCAACCCAACAGTTGATTTTATACAAACAAAATGCATCTGCAATTTGAGTAAATAAAATAATTGCGAGTTATTTGAGTAAATGTTATTAAATAAAATATTTATATACTGTGCTGTGTTTTATACAAATGTAAACTTAATTTGTATGCAAAGCGCTATACTATTCGTGATATCATAATCTGTTAAGTCATACTTTTATTTGAAAAATTTAAAAAGTTTTGAAGAATTTCTTTCCTTTCAATTTGAATTTAATGAGTGAAAAAACTACACAAAATTATTCAAACATTTCTTTAAATTTATTTTCATTGAGTTTTTATATTTATTTCTTCTCTCAATCCATTAACGCACTTAAGAAAATGTCCATTCCTTTAATGCTCTCAATTTTCTTGTTTATAGCAGAGGCGTAACTGCTATTAATTTATATGAAGGTCATAACTAGTTGTTAGTTTGTGTCCCCAATAAAGTCTAACTCAGATTGACTTATATTACAAATTTTATCCTTATTAAAAATTCTCATTGTTTATACCAAAATCAAGACCAAATTATCTGCTGATGAGCTATTAATCGACGAGAAATGCGTTACTTAATAAATATATTGAAGGCTACGTCACTTATCATAGAGAATGAAAGAAAGAAACGTTTCAGAAAAGCAAAGTTGTCTTCAATTGTTTTGGGCAAATCTTTAAGAATAAAGAAAAGCATAGCATCAATAGATCGCATCGTGACTTTACTTAACAATCTCTTTTCCAATCTTTTTTTTTGAAGAATCGTAAGAATCAACATAAAGGACGTATAGTTTTGTTTATACTCATATGCAGTACAAGATATAAACTTATAAAAGTAGACAAAATATAATCTAAGATAAAAAAGCGTAAAGTTATTTAGTTATTTCACAGCAATTTCGGGCACATGGATTATATTCTCAAGAGAGTGAGCGAGTGCTGTGGCTGTAACAAAGTATCAAAGTATGTGTTGTGTGTTATGTGTGTGAAGATGTAGAAAATCACTGTAAAGGTATTGTAACAAAAATCGTGGCTAAAAATTGATAGAAACTTTGCCCGAACTGCCACTGGGAGGTCTTCATTGGACTTTCAGTCATATACTAATAAAGAAATGTCTGCGACTTATATACAGAGGGGTATAGACTATGAGTTAAAGCTAAACAGAAGAGGGCTCTAATACCAACTGGGAATTAGAATAGCATAGAGTAGCAATCTTATGAATTACTGTTTCATTATATATGTGTTTTTCATGACAACAATTTTTAGTGCTATTCATATAATGATAATGACTTCGATAGAAAAACAACTAAACCAAACGAAAGGCACGTACTTTGAATTCCACTTTTTATGTGGATTTTTATTTTTTGGGCAAATAAGTTAGAGTATCAGTGTGTGCAATGCAAATCGGATCAAATTCAGGCGTCCGGTCAAGTGATAAGATATGCCAACCACTGATTCGGGGATAACTCTTAATTCCTTAAAGAGAGAGAGAGAGAGAGAGAGAGAGAGAGAGAGCGACAGACAGACAGACAGAGAAATAGTTTTAAATAGTACAGTACTGTTTGGGTCACACAATACACTTTACAGTATAATTGAATGTATTGTACTCTATGAGTGGCGTAACTTATAAGCTAACATTTATAACACCCTCTAATTAAATCCACCCGTTTTATAGTGATAAAAACAAAGTCTATTATTTTCAATTCAATAAAGAATAATAATGTATTCATTGGAAAAATATTCAAAGTTTAAGTTTAAATGCTATAAAGTTTTATCTCAATTAACCCACGCATTGAGATAAGGATACGTCACTGTTGGCGAAAACAGGAAAATAAATACCTAAAAGCAATTGGGGAAAGAGTCTTACATTACAAATTTTGTTATTAAGATATAATAAGACTACGAAAACGATATCAAGAGCTGAAGCACTCACTTCATGAATAAATTGCATTTGATTTGATTTTCATTAAATTCTTTGCCATTTAATAACATTTAAGTCCCAAAAGATACAAAAGACATGACACGTATTGAGTCAATACCTTAAGTTTATTATTATCAAAGTAGAAAAGATAGTGAGACAGAGATGTGCTATAGATGTGCACATCATATCTTATAATATGAGTGCAATATTTTTTGACAATATATTGATATATCTTATACTCTGTACAACACTTTGTAAGTATTATGGCGTTTGCCTTACATTCAAGTGCTTCAAATGCAATGCTTCAATGCCTTATGTAATATCTTTTTAATACAGTTGTAACTCTATATAATGAACATATTTTTCAGTTTATTCTAAACTTTGGAACAGAAATTGTGTAATATTAATAGTGAATTGATTTCACTTTATAGCCAATAAAATAATCTGAATTCTTATGTGTAAAATAGTTATAGATATTTTCCCACTGATTGTCACAACTAGAATAAGTTGACTGTTTTTGGTTGAAGAAACTCTTGAGAAGTAAAGATTCAATAATAATAACTAGTTTTTAATACACTTCTAGTTTTCCCAAACATTTATATAACATTCATATCATATAAAAGTAAAGCTCGATTTATAAAAAAAAAACAAAATAAAAAGCTATAATAAGATATAAATAATAATTTTGTTATAGTTGAGTAGTGACTGCGTTTTCGAATAAATAAATATATTGTATCTCAAAAATAACACAGTGTGGCAATTGTCAGAGTGATTGTACATTAGGCAAAATCTGCCAGTTTTCGACTGCCATTCGGAAAAGAGGGGGAATAACTATACGGAGCGGCGTATATACTCAACTACAAAAGGGCATTCATTAGTATTTAGCATGAAGTATGCACTGAACAAGAAAACATCAAAAGCAACTTTTTTGGTGGATCCCAAATAAGTCATATAATAAAATTAAGCAATACTGAGTTACTGCTATTTTTTATATTTCAATTCAAGGCGATATCCTTGAGATTAACACTGAAATGAGTTATCATTTATAACTTATCATTATTTCATTGATTTAAAAATTATATGAAGTCAATGAGATTTTATTATTGTCAAACATTTGTTACATATCTTTCAATAAAAACTGGTTTATAATCCAAGTATGAGATTATATTCTATTACAGTATGAGTTATCACTCGCATAGGTATATATCCGGGGAACAAAAGCCTTATTTGCAATCTTTAAGTAAAAAGAAACGGTATAAGTCTCGTGTCAGTTGCCTTTTATTGAAACCAAGTCCTAAAAGATGCATTGAACCAGTCTTTCATAATCCATGGAAAAAATTGGCATAACGTTTGAAATTATTTTTACTTAAACTTGTGACTCGATTCACATTTACTTCAATTCTTATAATAAATATTTACTGAAAAAGCTAATAAATTTCTTATTCCTTTTTTAATTCCTAATTATTTCATCACACAATTTCACGTTTATCCTCAATTAAAACATAATTACTAAATGTATTGAGGGAATAAATGTTATTTTTGCTTAAAATACTAACTGTTGCACAATATTAAGCCTTAAAAGAACTGAATAAAATTTTGTCAATAACTCGAGAAACTTGCCTCGAAAAGCCTACAATATATTACTATAATATACAATTATTTTAGTTTATTTCAATATATAAATCATTTCAATTTAATGTATAAACATTTTAATAAATATAGTTGAATAATATATCACTAAAATTCAAACTTTAATATATTAATAGAATTTAATAATAGCTTTAAAAAATCTCTTAACTGACGATATTTTAATGTTCTTCAAGTGAATTATATAAAAGTTGATGTTTTATGGAATGCATAAGAAGTGCTTGTGATAGTAATAATAAAAATATTCAAATCCCTTTAATGCAATTTATCACATGAGATATTATTGCTATTTCCAGTTTTGATGGTGTCATCAAATGAAAAACATTCAAAAAATTTATGTGTAATGCATGAAAAACAAAATATTATTTATTTATTTTTGTCAAGAGAAAAGTTTTGCTTTATTTCCATTATTGATATATTAGAAGAAGTAATAATATAGAATTATTACTATAATTTTCTTTCCATTTTACTTAATATTAGGCAATGGATAATTCACTACTGTATAAGTATTGTATAATATAGTGATTGTTCTCAATCATAACGAGTTCATTGAATAAAATTATGAAAATTGAATGATTACAATCGTATTAATTCAAAATATTTCATTAAAAAATAAGGATAACATTATTAATGATAACATTAAAAAGGAAGTGTTCATGTTTTAGTGCTCTCATCTTTTTCATTATCAAATAAATATATCATACATTAGAAAAAAATGAATGAACAGTCAGAAAATGAGATATTCAAATAAAAAAGGAATGACTCAGTATTATAATTCGTGTTGAAATTTCATATTTTATTCTAACAATACTATTTTTCAATAATATGCAAACAATAGGAAGCTTTTTCAATAATATGAGAAAATTAAATTCATTTTAAACCATTTCTCAATAGCATAGGTAACTTGACCTTTTTTCTTTCATTGATAAAGCAACTCAGGATTTGAAACTGTATTTGACTCAATTCAAAAATGACATTCAATAATATGAAATTTTTTTACTAAATATGAAACTGACAGCTTTCCTCCAAATTCTCATTTTTAATTGTCAATAGGGTATTAAAACGGGCAAACATAGGCTTTACACTTTGAATCCGGATATTTCGAAGTGTAGCCAAAATTTGTAAAGTCTCGTTCTAAAAAATTGAGCCAAGGTTACCATTATAAAAAAAATTTATAACTCATCAACATTTAATCTCAATGCTTAACAATAAACATGATTTTCAAAAATAAATTATAAAACTTATAAAATTCAAATGGTTTACGGACAGACAGACGGACGGACCGGCGAAAAGTACGAATCTATAAACTCGTTTTGTTCCAACACGAGTTAAAAAGAGAAGGGATACAACTCTAGGATACAATTTCACATCTGTGCTTCTCTACTCTTAGACTAATATGTGATGCACACCAATGCTTTACAATGTTAATACTCTATACCAATGATACCAATGTATTGCTCACTACTTTCTATTACCATTTGTATGACTGTTATTGTAAGAGAAAAGAAAATAGATTAGAGAAAGAAATATTAGAGCATAACAAAAATTATAAATGGCTCAAACAATATTAACTATTTCTTCGAAATTTTAATAATTTATTCAATACCAAATAGCATAGCACTAAATAAAGTTGAATTAAATTAATAGAATAATAAATGAAGATTTGTATTAATTAAACGAAAATTCCAACAAAAATAAGATTATTCAGAATAATATACATAAAAGATCCTGATTAAGTCAAAATAAAATTATTACATTTATTTATGACAGCAATAAATTAATTAAGTAAATGTTAAGAAAAAAGCTCAAATTTATTTTCATAGCAAAGACTGAAGGAAAAAATCAAAAAATAATTTATATAAAAAGTTTCAAAAACGCTTGAAAAGTCTGGTTTGGTTTGCATTGGAGTTTCGATTGAATAAAAAGCTTAAGTGACACTTCAACTAAAACTAATCAATCCATGTTTAAAGAGCTCTGGTTTTTACCTTTTTTCAAAGAGTCTTTAATTTGAATTGTTAATAGCCATTGGCAACAATTAATTATAAGTAATAAACTTTGTTATGAAATAAATGTTTTTTAACAATCATTTGAAAGTAAGTTTATTGCTTGTTATGTTAAAATGTAATGGACTAATGAATCATAAATCAATGAATATCAAAATTGAATATTTGATTAAAAAATAGATAGCATTTCAAGAAATAATGTGGTCAACTCATGATAAATAGTTTTAATAATGTTTGATGTATGTCATCGAATATTATTTGAGATTTGAAATTATTGCTCAAATAAATGATGTAATACAGGCGGCATATATGATAAGAGCTTTATATCATTTGTTATATTCCTGTTGTTTTCAATTGAAACTCAAGTGCAACTAATATTTCAATAAATGTATCGTTATTATTGTCATTTATAAGTATTAATTTTGAAAGTTTGGTTGAGATTAAGAAATACATTACTGTATTATTTGTTTTTATTTAAAGCATATTATTTTTATCTGCAATGCAAAACCTGCACAAAACAGATGCAAAAACGAAAATAAAAAGAGAGAGATAGAGAGTTGACCCCACTATAACTTATATTTTTATTGCCTATATTTTTCATATTATAATTTATAAACAATTGTGAGGCGAATATATACGAGTTGTATACCAGTAGTTCGTATATATTATTTTGGCATATAATATAATGATATACAGTAAAAACAAAATGTTTTTTCTAGCAATATATATATATATACTACTCTATCGTGTTTTCAAAGAACATACAATACAAGTCCTTCTCCCCCCTCTGTTTTCGCTTGACTTATATTGAAGTATTACTGAGTAGTATTAGTATTCAACTGAGATTTGCTAAGATTTTAGCCAAATCCCAAAAATCTTAATTTCTTAACTGAATTTTCAATCATTTAAACTGCTTGTTATATAAATTAATTTCAATTACTGTGAAACATATCACAACATTTAATGAGACCATTTCTACTTCTTTATAACAAAAAGTTTTGATTATCAGTAGATTAAAACCAGACGAGAGAGCACTCGAATCAATCGTGAGATGTTCTTTCAATAACATAACCCTAACCTAAGCTCAATTCAATTAAAATCATTAAATTCTAATGACTTAAGAGACGTTTTTTACACACGAAAAAAATTGCCTCTACATCTCAAGAACTGGATTGTAAGTTGAGTAAACGAATCACATATTAATTAGGATTTCAGTAGTTGTTCAGCACTTTTTATGAATTAATTTTTAAAGGTAAATATAAAAGTATAATGAGCTTATAATTTTTTATTACATTTTAGAAATTATTTTTAACAAAAATTGACGCTATCTTAAGATTATCTTATAATTAACTGATATATTTAAACACAACTATTTTGTTGATTCATCAAATTTTAAATATTAAATTAATCAGAATATTTAGAAAAAATTCTTTGAAAAATTAAGAAATTTTTTGGAGTATTTCGGAATATAGGATAAACAATTATATAAAATATTTATACTGGTACTTTAGGTTTGATTAATAACAATGACCTTAATTTCAATATCTGTTGGTGTGATTGAGATATTTAACGCCTAATTAAATTTTTAAATTAAAAAAGTATTTTGAAACAAAACTTGATTTTGGATTCGATTGAAATTGTGTCCACATTGAGTTATTCATGAAATGGTACTCTCACTTTCCCCCATCACGTATACAGATGATCGTCACTGTAAAAATACATGCGATAATACAGCAGCGAATGCCCGTCCCTGAAAATCCCCCCAATTCACATGATTTCAGTCCCCATCCATTTGAAGTAAGTTTGTGTGGAGTTTAAATCCCCAGCAAAGAGTCCCCTTCTTTGTCCTCCCCTTTTCTTTTTCTCTCAATGCAATTTCAATATTCAATGCATAGTCTTATTTTGTTGAGTGATGGCATTAAATCAATATTTCAAAGTAACGAAGTTGTAGTTTTAGTAAAAGTAAAATACATGTTTAGGTTGTATATGTATTGAATATATACTGGTATATTGCATACAAAATATAGCATTAAAGGTTATATCAGAAAAAATGAGCTGAATTTGACGCGTCATTTTGCTATTCTCTGTTAAACTAAATTACATAACTTATACTCTATTATATGATATATTAGATCTTATATAAAATTTATACTTGCAGTTACGCATTATATCTATTTCTCTATACAGACTTATATACAGATTAAAAAAATATTTTATTCTTAGTCACAAAAATTACATTGTCATTAATGCTTTTTTAGTAACTTTTACTACTATTGTTATAATACTTATGACCGCAAATAATAGCACCGCAGCAGAGAATATTACTTAAATGTAATGTCTGTCTTCAATACTTGGCTAGCGTTGAATTCACTCCTCAAACCATAAGACAGAACCAACATTTTATCAGTTTAAATATTTCAATTTATTCGATCATTTGCCAATTTATAAGAAGTTTCGTAACAATAACAATAAATTTGATAACAAAATATGGCTTTAATGCATAAGAAAGCAAAACAAAAACTATGAACTAAATGCAACACTACTCTCAACTAACAGTTCTCTTTTCTTCGTAGTTATCATTCTTTCTTATAGACTTGTGCACTCAAATATCTGATGCCTCAATCCAAAGAATTCAAAGTGAAAAATTATTCAACAATTTATTTTTCAATTTTTTAGCTTTAAATCTGAGTCTATTTCAATCAATTTAATGTTGATTTTTAAATGGATAATAGGATTTCGTAAATTGCAATTAAAAATTGATTCTCTTGTATTTTTTATTTTCTCAATACTTTATATATTTGAATAATTATAATAATATTTGAATTTTTAACATATTCTACTTTAGTCGAGCTTTTATCTATATAATACTGTAAAACATTGAATAAAGCCTTTTATCATAGATTAGGAGGCATTCAATCTTTTTAGTGCAATGAGTGAAAGCGCATTGTATTCCTATTATATTGTGCTCACAATTTCACAAACATTGATTTTATCATTTTGCAATTTTGTTATTTGTTTAAACAAAAACTTATCTCAAGATTCTTATTTTAAAACTTTGAGTTTCAATTGCCAACTAATTTAGTTTTGAAATCTTTTCAATAATTAAATTTGAAATTTTATTGCTTTGAAATTATCTTCTTTTATGAGTTGAAATCGTGACAATTGCTATATAAGTTGCTCTACAGTTGTTGTGCAGCAGTATAAGTATATCGAGAAAGAAAATAATATTTCACATCTGCACTAAATTAGTATTTATTCAATTCTAGTCCATATTTGATAAATATTCAATTCAATAAATTCTCATTAATATTCAATTTATTATGATTTAATCGAATTGATTAATTTAAAGTTTAATTTAATGCTCAAATTGTGAACAAAGGCAGTTCATTAAAGTGTAGAAAAGCATTAAATATATAAAGTTAAAGCACTAACTTATATAAGGTTTGCTTGAAATTTTCTAACTTAATATATAGTTTTGGCAGCAAAACATATTACGTAAAAATGTATGGCTGTTAGAGAATCGCACATCACTGCGAGTTAGCGACAACTATATAGTTATTCGCAGAAACTCGAGTCGGAAACTAACACTTAAATTCAATCATTTAATAATATTATATCAAAACATAACTAAATAAAAATAAAATATTTATTTAGCAAAAATATTTGTGCTTAAACTTTAAAACGAAATGTATTCGAAATGCGAAAAATTGCGATCAACGATAAATAAGTTAGAATAGACTCTCTTTATTGATCGATTTGAAAGCATTTTAAATCATTTAAACCTATCCACTGATAAGACTATCTGACTAACGCTCCAATAATAATGCATGAGATAAATTCACAAATTACTATATTTGGGTGGGTTTCAAAACATTTCTTCAAGTTCAGTATCGAAAAATCATATTAAATCAAAATCACAAGTTGTAAATGACAATAAATAAAAATTTTATTTAATTCAATCCAAATATCATTATTACATCAAAATTGAAAGTTTTTATAAAATTATTATTCAATTAAATTGTTTTAAAAGAATTGAGTTTTCCCGTAATATTGAAATTTGTTGCCTCATTAATTGCTCTTTAATATGGAAAATTGACATTAAATTCAAAAGTATAACAAGTTATTTGAGTTATCAATTATATGAAGTTATGAACTGACAACTTATTATTTGAGTTGATCAGTTAAATTCAATTTTGCATATTGAAGTGCAATTGTCCTTAATATGACGCTTGGAAAAAGTGAGTCATAAAAGCATTGATAGTTTGAAACCATAAAATAAGAGCAAGATTACAACTTTTATTATTTATTTTGAAACAGATATCATGTTATCATACTTTAAACAATAGTTTTATTGAGTATTAAATTTATTCTTTAGATAGCCTTATAGTTAAATTAAAAATACATATATAAAATATTAATTATACCTTAAAATTCTCAATGAAGCTTAATCTCAAATTCAAGGCAAGTCTAATTGCAATTCAGTTTCAACATATTTCTCAATCAAATTCATTTATTTTAAGTTTGAGTGATATAATCACTTCACTGAAAACCAGGTGTGCATTGATTTTTGCGATTCTATGATTCGACTACAAAATAACATCTAACTTATACAGCACTTGATTTATAGTTTTCCTATAAGTGCTCAAAATTTGGTATTGTATATGAAAATTGTACAATATATTTGTTTAGTTTTTACATAACATTTTGTCAGTCGACAAACGATTTGTCGATTGTGTGCAAAAAAACTTTTCCTCATTTATAATTCTGAAGCGAAAACGATGTGCAAAATACAGTTGAATACTAATCATGTGTCGACTATTCATGGAAATTATTGGTAGAAAAGCTATACAGTATTTCTCCTTCAGTACATTTTCTTATGCATGCATTGCTCCGTTTCATTACTTAAAAAGAGTTTTGAAAAAATATTTTGGTTTCTTCTTGAATAGAACTCAAATACATATTTATTATTAAAAATTGGCACAAACCTAACATGTCATTAATTGAGTTTAAGATTTTTTTACCTCAATTTATTCAATAAAACATTTATTGAGCGATTCTTTCTCTTTTTTCAAATTAATAATTCATTAAATTTGGTCAATAATATTTCAATTATAATTAATTATATGGAAATTCAATGCATAAAAAATACATGAATTACTGATTCTCTACTCATCCATTATTACTTAATTGAGTGCTATAAAAGTTTTGTGTCTATTGTTCTAATGTATTCATTATATTCAGTAGAAAACATTTTCTGCCATGTTTTCGTGTATGGTTTGTCTCTAGTTTTTTACTATATTATTATAAGAGCGCCTTTTCGTTCCATAGTTTGCCTCCACTGCTGACATACAGTATTTACTATAACTTGTTATCACACCATTCAATATTGAATTGAGGCCAAAATGAGAGGCACTTTATTTTTATTTAAACTAATTGATTATACGGGTAGAGATAAATAATCAAATTTTCTCAACTATTTTTCAAGAGTTAGACACCCTCTTAACTAAAACAAAAATATCAAAAAATGTTTCTTTATTTTATTGAAAGACATAAAAATGAATCAATTTCTAAAGAAATGTTCTGACTTCACTTCACTTCATATTCAAGTAACTTAAAAGTCAGTATTTTCTTTTGCGTTTTTCAATTCAAACAAAAACTTAAAACTGAATATTTTTGCTTTGAATTTATTTAATATAAAACAGCGTATATTTAGTACATTTTTATATCTATGTATATATAAGTGTGTTTCATATTAGAGTTCATACACAGTCCTAAACCTGACCAGATTATGGTTTTCTTCCTTCAAAGTGTTCCCCATATTTATATACAGACATTTGTTGGCAGTATTTGTCTCTCCCCTTCTCAACACTAAACTGAATACTTTGTTGTGTAGTCAGTCATTGGATTCATTTTGGGCACTGCAACAAACGTTAAGGCAATCACTAATTTTTGTGCAAAAGAGTACACATATATTAGAAAAACAGATTAATTTTTTTTCTGCGGCCAAATAAATAATATTAAGAGCAATTTATACATTACTACCACTTTCCGTATGACACTTTCTTTAGTATTTATATAGTTTAGTCAATTACATAGAGTAAGGCTATATAGTTGGCTGATTTTGACATTTTCCTCAACTAATGGCTAAACCATTGAACAGGAATTTATAAATAGTTAAAATAAAAATGGAGCCAATAATGGGTTTTCTCTTTCTGTTATATTCTGTTATACACTATATATTATTATTTTTTGTTGTCTGATTGTCTGATTCTTTTTCTCAACAATTTTATTTATTTGAAGTGATGCTATCGAATGCAATTTTGTAACATGATTTCATTCGCCTCATTGAAACTGAATATATTTGTCGCAAACAAAATACATTTGCCTTTCTTTCACTGCATACATAAATGCAATTTTTATATCAACATTTCTAAAGCTCAAGTATTATATTTTGCGGTACTCTATAGTGAATATATAACTATATTGTTGTGTAAGAACTATTTTTCAACCAAATAAATGTAGACAAAAGATTTTCTTTAAATATTTAATTTAATCAAATTTTATTCTCAAATAAATTGATTGCAATAACATTAGGAAACAAATACATTAAATAAATAGAGTGTATAAATAATGTTGAGTACAATGAATGTGTTTTAAAAAGTAGAGAATTAAATGCCTAATAAATATCTAATATCTATATATATATATTGTGAGCCAATCAATCAAAATTGGTTTACATCAATTCACATCAATTCACCATAAGTCTAATGT
This sequence comes from Camisiidae sp., assembly GCA_034696325.1. NCBI lineage: Eukaryota > Metazoa > Arthropoda > Arachnida > Sarcoptiformes > Camisiidae > Camisiidae sp. The sequence goes on along the minus strand of JAQFZT010000266.1, from coordinate 10,168 downwards.
TCTTATGAGTGAGTCTTCATAGCGTTCGTGCAATTCAACAATTTTGACTCAATACTCAATATATGATTTTGCCGTTTATGTCGTGTTTGTCATTGCCTTTCCTTAAAGGCTTAAGCTTTTATAGACTTGTCTATAGCTTTTAGTTAATATTACTTCACATAAGGCACAAATAATAGCACAAATAATAGCACATATGCACTCACATTCAACCACAACCTTTTGTTAAGTTTATTTTGCACTAAATATGCATTTTCTCGAAATACATTCAAATACATTTTTGCTCAATTAAATTACAACCAATTAATTGTAATCTATATTTATCAATACAAATGTATAATATTTATTAATGAGTCTATTAATAAACACAGTACTGATACTAAAAACCATTATTTATTGACTGAGTATTATTGAACCCATAGTTAAGAAAAATAAGAATCTGCTAATAAAAAACCGGCTTTTGATCAATTGCTGTAATAGTAAATAAAAAATGTATAGTAAGTTGCGGTTAATGTCTCTTTTCATCACAAATAATAATCATCAACAACTCTCTATCTTATCATCTCTTAATGAAAAATTCTTAGTTTTATAAAAGAAACGATTTTTGACGTCATCCTTAAATTTATTTAATGTGTACTAAAATTATAAATTAATGAGAGAATGAAAGAAGTGATGATTTAATGAAAGAGACTGACAAACAATGCTTTGTTATTATAAATTTTAAAATGCAGAACAATATTTTACAATATTATTATTATCAAAGTTTATATTAAACATTAAATAAGCATTGAGTGAGAGAAAAGTTTGAATAAATATCAATGTCATTCAATTGAAAAGAATTTATTAAAACATATTGAATAGAGTGAATAAAGTCTGAAGTGATCTCAACCCACTTTTAAATGCTCTTCTCTTTAGCATTTATACATAACTACGTTTTAAATGGTTTATCATTTGTTATTACCAGTACTTTGACTAAACTTTTTCAAATCAAAATATGTTTTCATGCGAGTGTTTACTACATCTTATTTTTATTATAGCAAAGTTTTCACAATTCAAATATTATTCAATTATAATTTTTAATCAACTTAATGAGTAAATAGTAATGAATATAATTTACATTTTGATAAATCTTTAAAACAAAGATTAGTATAAGAAATAAAATTTTCATTATTTGAGATAAAATAAGAGAATAATCAACGAGGAAATAGAGGATCGATGAAACGTAGTGTAGCTCAGCCTTCTAGTTGTGTGTATGCGTGCAGTAGTAACTGCTGTGTGTATGTATTAGTGTGTGTGTGGAGAGTGTGAGTGTGTGTGGAAGGCCTGCATTTGGTTTGCTTTGCTGGTAATGCGAGTGCTTGCAGTCAGTATTACTGAGAGAACTGAGAGAGTGCTTCAATTCAGATATTAGTAGTGAGTGCAACACATAGTGTTACAAACTTTCATAGCATGTGTACTAATCATAATAATATTAAATACGATAACTTACCTTCAAATTGAATGAGAGAAAGAGAAGAAAATTTCATATAAATTAACTCAAAAGAAAAGCTAACACTTATATTATTGTGTGTGCAGTGAATTAAATGAATCAATAAATTTTTTAATAATTTATTATTCATTTCAACCAATTATTTGGTTTAAAAGTTTTTCTTTATTTAAACATTGAATTGAATTAATAATGACATTAACAATAAATAGCCCGTATCTGATCGGTAGTCCGTGTGGACATCACGGACAGTATACCTTTTATAAGGCTTTTAAATATCAATTGAGAAATAATAGTAAAGTGAGAATCTTAATGTTGGGCGAGTTCTTCTTCTTACGAATCTCTCCACATGACGACCCCTGTATTGGAGAACTTCAGCTCTTATGGGAAGACAGGAATAGTGATCAACTCTTATCATCGACCAGATTATACTTCTTACCAGAACAGACTCCCGATGGAAGACAATCACAACACGGAGAGGTATTACTAATAATCGCATTAACTTTTATCATAACTATTATTTTATATGTCTATCAATTTTTAATACTTATTAACTATTGAGAAAAATTGTTTCATTCCTTTGAGGAAAAAATGTTAGTCTTTTTTATTTAGCTATTGTTTGCCTTCTCTTTTCGTTTCCCCGTTTCTCATGTTTTTTATGTGTTTTTTATTGTTTGTTCAAATCAAAGGATTTAATGTGTCATTTAATTAATTAAGTTTTCAAACTTTATTTACTATTAAAGGAAAAATTGAGAGGAAAATAAGCTCTCGTGTCAACTCTTATACCAATAATTTGTATTAAGTGTTGAATATTTTTACTTTTATTAACTTATTATTATCATTACTATTAACATATATTTATTTGCAAATATATGTTACGCGCAGTGAAAAAATTTAGTGGAAACGCGTCATTGAATTAATATGAAAAACAACATTATATGCAAACAGATATACAGATATACAGATATAAGATATTACAGTATATATAACTTACTCTTCAGTACTCTGTATATAGCACTGCATGTAATGCTTTTATCAATTGATTACTCATCTCTGCCTTCTTTATTCATATATAATTCCCTGTTTTGCGCAATTTTGACAAATAATCATCAAAATAGAGCTTTAATAATAAAAAATATTAATAATTTAATTCATATGTTTGTGATATGAATACAGAGTTGAGTAAATATGAAATACTTGTAAATTATAAATAATTTGAATTGAAATCTTTATTCATAGTTATTACTAATCTATTACACGATTGCGTAACACATTTTTTTGAACTCATTATTCAAATTTATACTAAAAGAAAAGCATTTAATTTAAAGTCTGTCATATAATGCAATTTAATGTTTATCTTATAAAGTTATAAAAGTATGGAAATGAATAACTGCAACGCCATATATACAGTACTAGTACTTCATATACAGTGCTTGTATAGTATGAATAGTTGTGCCAATACTGTTATTTAGACGATATTTTGATGTAATATGACCTACAAATATTCAAATCTGTCTTACATTATCAGTCATGCACGATAAAAGGGTTACACATTTGTTTTTATTTGTTTTTTCATTTTCCCTCTTTATTAAGTTCTAAGCTATTCTATGGTTATTCAACGCAATACTGATATTGTTTTATATTTGACGTTAAATTTGTCGCATTAACGACTTTCAATTGTAGACACAATTGCTTCATAATAATTGAATATACGTTAACTTTGCTATAATCTCATTGTCTTTCTTTCTTTTATACTAGAGTATAGCATGTATTATATATCTTTTTAGTCGTTTTTTCATCTCAATATGTAGTGTTCTCTAGGCTTAGAAGTTCAGCTCAAGGCTCGCAGTTTTTTTTTCAGGCTCGAGGCTCAACTCAAGGCCTGACTGAACCCATGAGCCTCAAAACAATAAAAGTATTCAAAGTTCAACACTATTTTATGGTTAACTTGATAATAAATTGAAACTTTAATAATGATGTTAATATGATTTGAATAAAAATTTTGCATAACTTAATTATAGGACTTCCTCCTTATGATTTTAAATCAATATTTCGGTCATTATATAATCAATAAAAAAAATTCAATAATTTTATTAATTACGAAAAATTCAAAATGTCTTTTAACTCAACAAGAAGTTAGTCGTCAAAAACTGAAATAAATACTTTAATAATTATTGTAAACTCACAGAAAGATACTCGGAATAGATTAAAATCTGCTAAAACTGTTTTCAGTCTTAGACTTAGAAGACATGTTTTTTAATTAAAAAAATTCTTTCATTTGAAGCTTGAAAACGTGTGGTACACTTCATTTATGAAAATGCATATTTCAAACGCTAATTTTTACATAACATTCATATTTCGATCAATAAATTAAATGTTTCATAAAAATTTATAAATGAAATACAAGGTCAAGCCAGAGCATGAGATGAACTCAGTTTCTCAGACTCGAGTCTAGGAGAGCACTGAGCACTGTCAATGTGTTTTATATTTAATGCATGCCATACATCTCGCAAAAATGCAATATATATTTGAGACCTTATATAAGTAACACAAAATGTATTCTGTATTCGTATACAAACTTATTGTATCGGACAAGAAGTGGTAATAATAAGTAACAAAAAATAAAATATAATATACAATATTAAAATATGTTAAGATATGATATGATAGTGAGCCACTTGTGTGTTAACGTTTTTTTTTGATGATGCGTTTTAAACAGCGTAACTCCCCTTATAATGCTTTTGTACTATTGATCACTTTAATAAATACTCGTCAGTCAGTATTAATATTTTATGCTTTTCTTTATTCAAAAGTTTTTTTGTACTCCATTCGTGAGAATATTGCAATGAAATGTCTGAAAGAAAAGAGAAAAATAGATAATAAAAAACTAGTTTTTCCATAAGAGTATTCAATTTCACAGTCAATATAATGGATTATAGACTTATTTTGTGACTTTTTAATAATATAAAAGCATTAAATTACCCAACATTAATGGGTTGTGTTTTATAAAGTCGACTTGAATTTGCAATTTATAAAAATACTAACACAAAATTTGCCAATTTTAACTAAACTTGCAATTCACTCACTAATTCTATGTTCTGTAACTAATTTAATTAAATTCTTTATTTCGACATCATTTTCTTTTTATTCACTTTAAAAATTTAGACTAACATATTAAATATAAAATATAAAATATTGAAATTTAATTTTTTATTTATTTAATATCTATTTGTTATATGACATAAAAATTCAATCAAAAGTTTTAGGGATTATTAAGAAGCAATTCTAGTTTCAACTGCATGTTATCTAAATTGTTAGGCACGTAGAGAGTCATTTTTTTGGATTTATTGATTATTAACTTAATATGTGATTCTGTTTATGATATTTATGAATGGCTTTTCGTTGAAGTCATTCTTCAAAATGAGATCACATTATAATTTTGTGATCATTAAAACGAGAAAGTAGTGCATAAATTTTTACCAACAAATAGTTAGTTTTTGACAATCAATTATAAGTAAACATTATGATTTTTAAAATTGTTTATTAAAAGCTATGAATAAAATGAATTTTAATGTATATTTCACTGATTTTCAATGCTTGCAGGGATTTATTTTACATAACATTCGTAAATGAAATATGATATCTAAGTTGACACATATAATTAAAATAAATTAAGATAACCCAATAAAACGAGAAATACGTTCATAATTCACGAATTATTGTTAATACAAAAGAAAGTTTAACATATCATGATTTTTATCGTTAATATCAACGATGATAACAATTTTTGTGTAAATTCAAACTTTTTTTTTTAATTAATAGCTTTATTATTGAATATGAATAAAATATAATGTAAGCTAAGCTTGAATATATATCAAATTTATTATTAAGCCATATCAAGCTACCTGTTATGCACATATCACTGCGTAATTATATTTCAAGGTTGAAATGAATGTATTTCAACGATGAAAAAATAGCTTAAAATTTATCCCTTTCTGATGCTTAACCTTCTAATAACTAACTATAAAAATAAAGTATTTACACTCAAATAATATGGAAACAAAAGCCATTTTAAAGATAATGTACTAATCATTCATTTAGTGTAAATGTAATATAATTTCGTAATTGTCTTACTTTTTCTCAAAATTTTTTACTTTCTTAAAACAGGATGTGATTATTTAGCGATTAAATAAATTAAATTATATATGAAAATAAGTATTTATAATTATCAAATATTTGTCTAAATGACCTCCTATTCAAAGCTCCGATCTGTAGTCCATTGAGTGCCGACCCCTCCTCTAAAACCCTCTTTTGGTATATCGCATATACAAATGGTTTGGTTAGAGCTTCGGACCAAATACCAGATGCCTCATAGCATCATATCTGTGTTATTCGGATTTGAAGCATAGGTTATTCTATCACTACAGTAGTAACTGGTAAGACCTTTTTGGTGGTGTCAGTTCCCCCATAATACGTATTGGGTCCAAATGCTTCCCCCCATTAGAGCACACACACAACACACTCAAACATCAACATAAAACGTTCCGCCCTTTAAAACGCTTCATAGTTTTTATATATAATAATATAACTAATATATATTGCTGTCGAAAGTCTCGTCCAAATATCATTAGCTTTAGCTCAATAAATGCTTAGCTTATCGAATATTATTGTAATGTCATGTGAAAAATGATTATATGTGTGAAAAATCAAGTAAATCCATTATTTTCAAGAACTCATACTAACACACAGTTTGAACTGACATTCTTTTATTTCATATTTACCAACAAATAAATTACTCTTTCTTTTAAAAAAAGAATTACATAAATAATATTAGATTTTGATTGTTTGATATTCTCGTTTATCGATAGCATTACAACTAAATATAATAATACGGATTTCCCGCTATATTATTAATACTTATTTTTTCTTTCTCTGATAAGAACAGAACTTTTAGCTATGATATCGATAACACGTACAATACATACTAACAATAGTTAATAATATTTTTATTATACTTTTGCACTCAATATAATAGAGACTAATGATTATTATGATTAATATTTATCATATCTGAGTTATGTAAAGCTTTTATTTGATTTTAATTTTAATAGACTTGCAATGAATTTTTGCAACTCTTCAGACTTGAACACGTTAGAGATAAGTCAAACAACACTTGAGTAGTGAACATGTATATGATTTCTACCATCAAATATTTGAATGATATAAAGCATTCAACAAATTGATTGATTTATTTATTGCTGTTACCCATTACTGAAAAAATAGAGATTAGTAATAATGCTTATGCGCTGATTTGGCGTTTTTACTAAATTGATAACAAGTTCAACTAATAATAATAAATGAGTGGAACATAACTTATATAATAATTTAATGCTAAAGTGCGTATTTAGGCTATTGTTTAATGATAATTTCATCATAATTTATAAGTAAATTAGTTGAAAAAATAATAAGTTTAACCACAATATTTCGCTTTAGACGAACTTATTATAAGAGATATGTAGTTCTCTTTCTGCTCATATTTATTATTATTATAATTAGTTTAAACTTAAATATTTGAACAGAAAATACCGGTACTGTCATTTAAATGGTGAAACTGGCAAATGGTAAAAGAGAGCTTCGATAAGCGATAATTTTTTGGTACTAACCTATTTCGTAGAACTAAGGCTATAAAGCATGCTCTTATAATAAATTGTTTTGATAACACTCCTTCGGCTTCAGTTCAAAATGATATATCGGGATAAATAAGTTAGTATGGAATATAAAATTCTCAACCAAAAAATAATGCATAAGCACTACAGTAGTTTATATAAGTCATATATATCTAATGTTTAAATAATAGGTTGAAGTGCTTTTAAACTTTTGATATGAACTATTCGGACAGCAATTAGAGTAACAAATATTTTAACATTTATTGTAGACTTTGTTAAACAATTTAGTCTTGTTTCGTCTCTTCAGACACTAATATTGTCTCTCTTTTTTTTGGCTTATTCTTTAGTAATACTCTCTTTTTCTCTCTTTGTTATGTCTTTGGGTGTGCGATATCTTTTACACGGTTAACGGCTTGAAGGCATATCAATTTACTCCTTCGTTTTCCTAAGCTTCCTTCCCTTTTATCCCCCATACGCGCCACCTCTGCCTTTTCCTTTATGTTGATTACTATATTATTCATTTCTCTCTCTTTTTCTCTCAGTCTCTCTCATTGAGTCTAATTTTATTCCCCATTTTAACTTTTAAGAGTTAGTGTATATTCTTTCTATTTGTAGTGTTATTGTTCACTTGTTTAAAGTAATTATGCAAAAATATGTAATGATTAGAGCTCAACGTCTTGTTTCATAGCGACTCTCACTTTGTCTTTCTATTGTTAAAAATCTGAAATTTTTTATCAAAGGGGGTATGAAATTATGAAGAGAACAATATATTTGAATAATTTGCTTGTCCTCAGTATCCCTATTCATAAATGTAGTGAAAAATCTTTTGATATTATAACAAAGTATTTACATAAGTAACATATACTATAAAATGACTTCTCGCTAAACCTTACAATGAACTAAACTATTCTACAGTAGACTTCTTATTGCGCTTATTTTGATTCCGGTTTTTGCCACTGCCAGCAATAATCTATAATCTTGTAATACTGGACTGTGTTATACAAAAAAGTATTAACTATTCCATTGCCTGTTATTTTGCAACTATTGCCTCCTTTTTTCTATTCGCATTTGCAATGCCAGGAAATTGAAGTAAAAGGAAAATTGTTAAAGCATTGCATGCATGAGTGCGGTCTGTGATGGTTACGTTCAAATTTCGATGACTTTTTTGTTTCTTTTCTTTCATCATTTCTTACCATATAATACTTTTCTCTTTTTGGATTGTTTTGTTTCACTTCTGTATATCTTTCACTTCTACTCTCATATCAAACTTTTGAAAGTGTCATCTGTTCAGGAAAAAGAGTTATCCAAACAATAGAGACGAAGGAGAGAAATATTGTGATAAAAGTGAAATTCGACTTATAGTCAGAGCAATAAATCGTTGTATTTCTCATGATGATTGTTAATACATCACAAAATGTGAATAAATGATTTTGTCATATGAATAGAGACTAAATTTCCATATCATTATTGACATGTGATTGAAAAATGTGCTTTATTTTGAGGGCATAGCATTGAACAGGCATTCAGCCCATCCCTATAGAACTTAAACAAAAAACAGGAATTAATCATTTTTAAAAATTATGTTGAAATTGAATTGATTTGCTGTATCGTAAAAGGCGTTCATTTGCGAATTAGACTTTCATGCAATTATATCTTCATTAAATTATTACTAATTATCGTTAACGGATTTTAGTAAGTAAAATGTGAAAAATCCGGAGAAATTTTGAAGATGAATAGATAATTTTCTGAGAATCAAAAACTCTGTCGTTTGTAAGACATGCAATATTTCTTTCAGATTTTTTCAAAATATTTTCTTTAAAAATTTAAATGATGTTTCAAACATGAAAGATCAATATCGAAAATTTGAACATGTCGAGAGAAAAAAATTTAGCTTAAAAACAAGTTGTATACATAATTTCTTCAAAAGAATAGTGGAATATCTTTATAAATTCCAACTGAATATTCGAGTGATAATTTATGACAGACATTAGAAGACTTCACTATTACTCGAGATTCATATAATTTTACCCAAAAATTAATCAAAATAAATATTTGATTTTGATTTCACCCTAAATTTCTCGAAATCGAGAGGCTTTTACCAGAATCGAAAAAATCGGTTCATTTAATTTAGACATTAAAATCCTTAGATATAGAAACGTTGATCCCCTTAATCTTCCGAAGTTCTGCCCAAAGAGTTAGAATCGGAAATTTTCGAATAACTAATTGTTTGATAGTTAGACTCAGCTTTAGAAGCAAACTGTATATTTTATTAACATTAACTTTTTAACGACTCATTTTTTACTCTATTTTCAAAGTGAGTGTTTATTATTACATAAAAAGCAAAGTTTTTATACATTTTAAAATTAGTTAAATGTTAATGTTAAACCTGATAATTGATTAATAGAAGCTACTAGTATTTCAAGCATTCATTTATGTTTCGGTCACTTCAAAAGTAATTTTATCAAATAATCTAAAACACTTAGAACCGGTCAAAACCCTAAGCATAAATAGCTGGAATGCCATAAAATTTGCGCTTTAAAGTACAGAAGACATAAAAAATACTCCTTTTTACAGGATTTTCTTTATGGATTTCTTGATCTACACTTTAAATGTAAAGTAGTTTATGAATATATGGATTTAGTATATATGTTAAAGATAACAAATTTGATGAAAATAGTTGTTGATAGTGTTTGTCATTCATTACACTTCTATATTGACACTTAATATAGCAATTTATAGCATAACATCCATAGCAATCTTCATCCATTTGTACATAAAAAGGAGTCACTCCACGTTTCGGATTTAGTGTCTTCTTCTCTTCTTCAGAGCTCTCTCTCTCTTTCTCTCTCTCTCACAACTTTTCTATCTTTGCTCACTCTTAACATAGTATTGATTTTTGAAAATCTATTTTCTGGAGAGAGAGAATCGCAAATAAGGTTTTGCTTAATCGCACTCATATTGCAATCGACTTGTTTCTAGCTCTCTCTCTCTCTCTCTCTCTCTCTCTCTCTCTCTCCCT
>JAQFZT010000265.1:0-30803 GCA_034696325.1 Camisiidae sp. | reverse complement strand
AGTATATGTTAAAAACTGTTTTCGATGAATACTCTGTAGGACATAAATCACTTCTATGGATAGTTAGTTGGATTTTGATGCACACCTGTGCACGAAACTTAAGCGAAGACTAACAATTATTGGTTCTAACGTACTTAATCTTCACGTTTTAATTTATAGCAGACACAATCACTTTAAAGTTGAAGCAACATATATAAGATTATCTCTCAAACATCTGAGAAAAAAAAACTCAAGACAGTTTGAAGTAATGCTGCCTAAACTTTTCAGATGTTTAAAGGGTAACACATTTATCGCAATTCATAATTTACGGTTGAATTGACGAATAACTTTATACTTATTACTTTGTTGACGTTGGTCGCGATGACTTACAGTTATGTGAGCTCTAGTAAAAAGCTTTCTTGAAATCAAGTAGAGAGACCTCATGCAACGGTAGCTGCAAGTATGTCACGATTAAGTGGTCAATACCCTTCTCGTTGTTCCCGACTGATGATGGCTTAGAGTCAAACTCTTCCTGTCAGGTATCTTGTAGTTCAAACCACAAATTTATCACATTCGAAAATCGAGTATAGCTTAAGGTCTGAGACTCGGAAAAAAATCTAAAATTCAAACCAAGAATAGCATTCAGTCAGCTTTAGCTCATTTTTCAATTAATTTAATATTCATGAAAGAAAAGATTTGAAAAAATAATTCTAAGAACTCACATGAAGGGGTTGTCTCGCATATAGAATATTAAGCAAAATATTTTAAGCACATAAACTTTGATAGACTAATTGAAAGTCATATACTATAGTATAAGTTAGTTGTTTATGAAAGCATATACTGTACATAAAGTTAGTTGTTTATGATTCTCACTCATTTTGAAGATAATTTGTCTGATATGTGCCTTCAGGTTATTTTATATTTTATTAATGATGAAAGTTTTCAAATTTAATTCAATGATATTCAATTAAAATCAAATGTTATGAGTGAAAAATGCAAATTAAACTCCGATTGATGATTACCTTTCGAATATCAGGGGCATCACTTACAAATTCCTGGCTTGTAATTACACTAATACCTCCTATGAATCACAGTCGCTATATTTATGCTTTGGGCTAATTTTGTTTTTTAATTTTGATATGTAAAAAACAGCAACAAAACACCTGTTAACAGATACATAATTGGATAGCGCCTTTTCTAAATTAGAGACAATGCATAGCGATTGAGGCAATAATATACTTCAATTTAAGGGTGGGCGGGTAGAGGCTTAAGGCAAACCGCCCCAGACCGTGGACCGCAGGGTATCTACCCGGACCACGAACAGTTTAACAATCTAAACCGCCCGGACACGATCCTAGCCCGCGAACTACTACAAATCTCAACAACCGAATCGCGGTTACCCGTCGATCAACAGCAACTTTATGACGAAGTTAAGAGACATCGTAATCAATATTCAGTTTAAGCATTCAAACTAACATTTATTCATTATCTTTTAATTTCCATGAAACGAATTTAAAAGATAGTGAATGTTTTATTGAAAGAAAAATGACTCCAAACAAATTAAACAGTCTATCTCTTAATGTACAAAAACAAAAAAAACACTCAAAGGTTTTCTTCAATAAAAATGTATAAATTAGTAGAAAAAGTTGAATAAATAGATAAACATAACGTTAAGTGAATAAGTTTCTTGTATTTTATCACTTTTTCTGATTAAATATTATTATTTTTGATTTAATTAAAATATAAATTACATTTATAACACTGCATACGCTATAGACTCGAGAAGACTGTTTTAATAGATTACAAGTAAAATATTGATTTTGAACATAACATAAAATGATTCAAACCTTCAAAAAAGTATTTATAATACCTAAGAGCTTCTCTAATATACTTTAATTAGGTTTGAATATTTATACCTAATTTTTACTATTTTTTTAGAAAATCTAATGCACTGAACTGAGTGAAAGTCATCAAAGAATTTTGTTTACAGTTCTTCGAGTTAAGAATTACATAAAACAGAAACGGGTCTTTGCTGGTGACCAGCGGGTAAGAAAAGTAGGACCACCCCCGAACCATGAACCACAATATGTCTATCCGGACCGCCCCGCAAACCGCGACCTTCACAAAATCTCTGACCAATTTGAGGGTCACCCGCAGGTGGACAGCAAAACAGTTAGACCCGTCCGTTTAATTACAGTATTCAACGCCTACTTTGCATCTGAAATGTCCTGAGCTCTGCGTAAAAGTTTTGATGGGATTGACACTTCTCAAAAAATTTGAAAATCTACTCAAAGCTGATTTGAAAGTTCTTTACAATGACTAAATGAAAAAAAATTTCACGAATTTTTTCTTTGCATCACTTGTTTGAATGGTAGTTCTCAATTCTCAAACAAGAGAAAAAAATGTTATTGCACTTTATTTGTGCGAAGCTTGTTGTTTGATGAATGACAAGTTAGTGGGGCTCTCAAATCTAGCACTCGTATAACAACAGAAGATTTATGCAGAACTGCAATCTTGAGACAGGTTTATAGTTTGGCGATACCTTCGTTTTAGATCTTTAAAAAGTCACTTCTAACTTGTGAGCTCAACTTGAGATAACATCTTTCAGGTGTTTGGAATTGAGAAAAAAGAAGAAGAATAGAAATAGTTATAAGTTTAGGAAATGAAAAGAATGGTTGCACCTCTTGTGCACCTCTTGTAACTGACTTGATGTCAGTAAATATAACTTTCAATTCTTGACCATTTCAAACATTGGTGACTATTGACTATTGACTATTGACGATCACATTTTGGACACTGTCGGAGTGCGGCGCCGATCCATTCGTGACAATAGATGTCAACAATGGCAAACATGTTTGGTTTTCAAGTGTTTAAATATATACTGCAAACACACCTTTTTGAAAGTAACAATTGTATGAACTTATTGTTCTTTCAACGTTCATCCTGTAGAGTAGGCTCAACTTGTTAATACAATTGAAAAGGAGGGGTAAATATAATACCTATATATCGATAATGAGATTTGGATAGCAAAATAAATTCAAAGCTTAGAATGATTGAAAGCACATTCTCATTGATAGGCGATTACAGTAGAACTTCACGCCATATCTCTAACAAAGTGAGTGGTGCTACCGAAACGTCTTACGAACCTTATCATAATGCTTTACCTGTTATGAGCCATTATCTCATTAAGACACTAAAAAAGTGTACCGCCGACATCTATGTACACATAACGGCGCCTGATCTCTTGTCTCAAAGTACTCAACTTAAGCATTATTGTGGCGCCATTTAAGAATTAAGACATTTCATGATACTATGAATGTCATATCAATGTGTATTTTATTTCATACTTATTTGTTTGTATATTGTATCATATTGTATGAGGGGATCATGGATAAGGGGCTTATGAATCATAGACAAAACTATATTAAAAACAAACTAAACCACATTATGTCTAAACTATTGATTATTTATATTCTAAGTTATATTTTCAATGCTAGGCATCGAAACCATTTACCGGTATTTCCGTATTACAACCGGTTATGTGAGACATCAATTTCTATATCTATTTATAAAGTGTTTTATAAATTGAAACCTCGAGTTATCTTCAACACAAAAATGCTTTAGAAGCTAATTTGTTTTAATTTCTGGTTCATTACATTTTAAACTGAACTTAATATAAAATATAATTTTGGCAGAAATGCATTCATAAAGAATGTTTAGTGCACTGAAAAGTTTCGAAACAGAGAAATAAATGACTTATATATATATACAAATACCGGGTACCAAAACTCTGACCACTAATTATATACAAGTAATTCATAACAAGATATCACTACGAGTGTATTGCAATCTGTCATGAATACAATTTTACTGACTTCAAGGGAGGCCTTTGTTTTGGCGATACATCTTCAGAAATGAGCGCAATATCACAATATTTCGATTGTTGGCGATATAAACAACAGCTTGAATACAGGAAGTGTTATGAGAACTTAAGGTGAGAGGTTATCGCTGAATTGGGTAGTCATCACTTTCTCAGTCTGGGGCTATTGAATGAATTTGAATTCAATAATTACTCGATTACATGCATTGTTTGAGACAACAGTACGACTCAATGCAAACAAAAGCAAAATCTAATATTTATATAAAAATGCGAATGCATAATATGTTTGTCAGATGATCTATCACTATAAATCGTCATGATTCCCGATCTGTCATTTTTAAAAAAATACATTTTTCAAATATTCTTTTCATCTATAAAGTTATTTTCACGCATTAGACTCAAGTTTCTCGATCTTCTTTGGACTCAATGTTTGCGAAAAACAATCAGAGAATTTGAAGAATTAAAAAATTTGATACCCAAAAAAGTTCTTATCTAATGATTGCATAAATATATCCAATAAACTGCTTAAATGATTGGATGAGCGATTATCATATGTTGTTGAGATAACAACTCTTCACTTTGAAACAGTCATTTGATTCGCATGAGAAACTCAATAATCAGTTTTGCATTTGGACATAAATGTATTTATGCAAATATTCAACATCAGAATAGAAAGTGCACTAATATTACTGATAAAGATATTTATTTCATTAGTTTTATTCTCTCATAAAGCAATTTGATCTTCAAGTTCGTCATCTATTGAACATTAACACAACAGTTAATATCAAACAATAATATTTGTTTGTTTTTCTTAGAAGTATTAAATATGAATAAATGGCATTTCGTTTATTTAACATAAAATGATTTTTCATTCATTGTTAAGAGTAGAAAATTAATTTGCGAACTGGAAAGGATGGCATTTTTCACATTAACTTTTCAGATAAGACCTGCTCTAACCTTTACTTACGGTAATCAGTTATAGTCGCCTGAAATTAGCCTTCAATTAACAATAATTATTATTGAACACAATATCAAAAAAGGAAAATTTTAGCTCTAAAATGAAATGAAAGCATTGTCATGTAAACTGATAGGTTTTGGACGCTTATCATCCATTAGCGAGACTTTTTGTTTATTTTCTTCTCAAGTCGTGCCAATTGTAAAAGTATCGGTAATACAACTCTGCTTTCAGAAACAGATTGTCGGATCGATTTCTGCACATTTTTTCCACATATATTGGAGCCAAACACTAGCCATACATTTAATGCTAAAAGTTTGAGTCTAGTCTTTGGTTGTTTCAGATAAAAACATAGTGCACCACAAGACCTATTATGAATACAGTCGACTGCAGTTTATTAAACCTAACTTTAAGAATGCAATTCCAGGAAATGAAACTCAATTTAATTTGCTTGACATCGAAAATGCATTATGAAATTTATTCAAAATATTAGTCTTTATTTGAAAAATAAAATTACAAATATTTAATTCTTTTGAAATTTTGAAAAGTAACCAAAAGTATACATTTTGTGTAATATATTAGATGGCAATTGTTGAGAACTCGAGAGAGCGAGCGATTGAGTGTGTGCGAGAGAGAGAGAGAGACGAGTGTTGGAGCCTTTGGGCAACTATTTTTCATTAAGACAGTGCTTCCCTTTCATTATTCACTGCAAATTATCAGTTTCCTGCACAAAAACACCTTTACTAAAGAGTGTGGCGGCAAAAGTAAAAAGGGGAGAATATAACATATTAAGTATTTTGTGAATAATTAGTTGTTACTCCTGCCACACCTCTTCTCGTCTCTTCTCTATCACAATTTCTCTAATGTTTTTTGTGAGCCTAATCTCGAAGTGAGAAATTTAAGATGGGCTAAGCATTGAACGGGTCGGTAGAGGTTATTCTGTTTGATATAATATCGCACTAATAAATCACGGAATCATGCATTCATATGAGCTGTTATTTTGTTGACCATTTTTCATAATTTTCTTTCAACTGATTGTTTTGAAGAGTGTGCAGAGCAAAGAGAGAAAGAGAAAATAAGATGATTTATTATTTATTCAGAATAGTTGTTAAACTTATTTTATTTAGTCTGAAGTAATGTTTTTTAAGAGATCAATTTGAAATATCCGTTGATACCCACTTTCGTTAACTGCTTGGGTGGCCTCAGGGCTAGAAATAGTACAGGCATGGAATGAGTGATGCGAATATCATACATATCATGCGGTTCGCCAGAAGGATCTTTCAAGTTATGCAATACAGGGCGAGATAATTAATAGATATCATTGTCAGGTAAGATGTTTTAATGAATGATTGCAAAGTTGATGAAATATTCTCAGTTTGGCAGCAATTAGCACTCAACTCATGAATAGAAAAGACAGCATTTATGCCTAGAAATTAATAATTCATTATTAGCTGTCGAAATTCTCTCTTTTTCTAAATAGGGTCGCACCAGTTGTTAGCCTTTTTACTTTTTTCTCAAGAGGCAATCGGTGTGAAAATGCAATTGTCAAAAAAGTTGGCCTCCAATTGGTATTACATAAGACTACATAAAAGCCCAAAAGCCCACCCATATTCGACTTTGTCATGAAGAATAACGAGGGCAACCAACCTTTCTTCTGTGGAGGTCCGCCTCTGGTTCTCCTCATTCAGCGCATGTCTATTCACTGCATTGTTATTCACCATCACATCATTCCACTGTATTTCAAATCAATATATTTTCCACTCAACAAATGTTTGTGTATTTCTAACCAAAATCTGAGAGTTTTTCTGTTTTTCAATCGCATCACAAAATAGATATTGGAATTAAGTTTTCTTCTTCTTCATCCAGTTATAAATCCCCGACCGAAGCATTCAACTCATCAGAAGTGCACAACTTCTCAAAGTTTGTAGAATCGGGTATCACAGAGAGAACTTGTAGGATCACAAGTTTTAAGAAGGAGGTCCTTAGTTGATGGCATTAAGCCGTCCCTAAATTTGATGATCTCACGGATTTGCAGCACTCATTGACGGCTAGTAAGGCTTACACACAACTCTGGGGCCAGTTTAATGTTGGCAACATATGCCTTCTCCAACTTTGTACTACACTCTGTACTCAGCGTAATTGCAACAAAAAACTGCTTCATAACAAGCTTTTCAACGTGTGTTTCATTGAAACTTTTTTTATGTGTTGAAACCGTGTAAATCTTCCATTATTATAAATTTGTTGTTTTATTATCATATGGCAGTTGCAATTGTTTGACATTTGACAGCATTTCTAACTTATTTATGTAGAAATAGTGACAAATTTATGAAGAAATAGAACATTTTTTGCTAATATCATGAAGTTGATTTCATTGCCAACCTGTCATTTATAAGGTAAGATTTTATCTTAATATATTAGTGTAATTTAACAGTTTAAATTCTATAGATTCATGGCATTAAATATTTTGTCAATTGGTTGAACACCTGTATTTTGCATGGTTTTACAGTTCTAGTAAAAAAAGTTCAATAATAGCTTTTATACATGTTTCAAATATTTCCAATAAAAAATGAAGATATAAACAATTTATTGCTTTTAATTTCAAGGCTTGTCAGCTGTGAAAAAACTAAATACTATTTGCAAACAAATTTGTTAATAATGGCTAAACTTGTAAAATAGTCGCCGATTATTAGTTCAATCTCTTCTTCTCCTCTTTCCTCACTATTGTGTTTAAGGAAATTTTATGGTTTTATTTCTGTTTGCGGTTCTGTTTTGTGTTGAATATTTGTGTGCACCAAAAAGGGCCTTAAATTTATTGTTAGTCGTGTCGAAATGTCTTAACTTATTGTATGACTTTATGCTTTGTCACTTTCACCCAATCCTTCGCAAATAATTGCACTCTAGTTTATATGCGTTCATCGGCCTCTTCCTGACGAACTAACCTCTCGTGTAATCCTTGTCATTGCGATCAATTTTCCGTATATTTCATTTAAATATTTATTATGAATATGCGATTCATTCTATCACTAAAATCAGTTTTTTCCTCAATTAGTTTAATCTGTAAACATGTTGAAAAATAATGCTGAAAGCTATTCATTAACTTGATTACGACCTTCAACTTTTAACTTGAGTTAATAATTTTATAATTAAAGAGCAGTCAAGACTTTTTGAGAAATTATTTAAGAGCTTTCAAGAGAAATCTTGACGCTGTTATTGTGTTATATTATTGTCGCCGATGTACTCAATTGTTTAATGCAATCTTTCTTATAGGCATTTATCACAAATCGTTATCAACGTTGAAGTAGTTGTATTGTATAACTTGTATAAAAGCCGAATAGATGCTCATCCCTACGAACTTTGATTTGTCGAGTTCTGTTCTGAGGAGCAGTAACCTAACTATAATGCAAGACCCGCGTAAATCACTAAGTATTGGTCAGCCAACTATTCCATCGCAAGCAAGGCCTGCAACTGACTTCTCAATTGAAGCAATTATGGGTCGCAATGCGGAATCTGATCGTCCGTCGCCACAGTTGGCGACGACAGCTGAAAGTGCTACTAGTCCTCAAAGTGCATCATCAAAAGGTAATTCAATCCTTAGTATGCATTAACTGTCCCGTCAATAGCCTTAAACCATTGACACGAATAGACAGTGTATAAACTTATGTATTGATATTCATATATTACTTGATTGAACAACTTTAGGCTCAGCATCACTACAAAGTTCAGTGTCACCATTCATTAACAGAGCCAACAGTAGCGCATCACTCATTAAGTCGCAGTGCATATCAAGCTATCGCATTGCATCGACATCACCACCACTATCACCCGGCTCTGAGTCAGATCTGGTGAGCGCTCGACCTCCAAGTTCATCGCCATCAGTCGATGGCAGTCGTTGTTCGACTGCTAATTCAGAGACCACAACTACAGATCGGCCTCAATCGGAATCGCCATGTCGTTCACCATCTCCATCACCTTCGACTTCATCAACCAAAGAAGGAAGTATTACTAATTCGGCGCCCAATCCATGCGCTGAACTGCTTAAACCAAAATGCAATTGTGAAGACTTGGCTCGAGTGGAATGCCATCTTGAAAATAAAGATCTATGGGATAAATTCCATGAATTAGGCACAGAAATGATAATCACCAAAACTGGAAGGTAAGAGTGAGATAAGAAATAAAGCAAAAGACCATCATTTTTATTGCTTGTGCAGCGATTAGAGTGTGTCTTAATCTCGTAATCAGAGCACTTATTTTCAGTGTGCAATACATGTAAATCGCGTTTTCTAAGTGAAAAACTTTTTCGGGTCTAATGTTTAATGACGATATATAGGCTCTGACTCACTTGAGGCTGAGAATTGTCACACCAAATATTTCTATGATGTCTTAGAAGTTAGGCTTCACACACATCTATAGGTTAAGGCCTGCCTACCGGAAAAAAGGGAGACAAACAAGAATCCATATACAAAATTTGCTGCCTTTTATCCGAATATTTATTAGAAGAAATAGTGAACATTTCCCTTCCTATCACTCTATTTATTTGTCCATTTTCTGAATCTTTTAATAAAGAGAAGTTATATTCTTTGCCTCTTTTTTATACCTTTAAATAACAATTGTCCACAAGTTAGGCTTATAGACAACTATTGAAATTTTTTCGCGATATCTGATACACTATTGTTGCGCGAATCAGATGCCTATTGGAAAGTTTGAGTAACACCAATAAGTATAATAGTAAAGTTCGTCATCGCTCACAACGATCTGTATATCACAAATTTCCTATTGTTAAGTTGTTTCCATTTGTGAAGAGCTATAAAACGCTATAACACGTATACAGTACACAGTATGTATGTATGCCTACCATTTGAAATGTAGAGTTTGTCTCACTTTGTTCGATAACTTATTGCTCTTCACTACTGAGTTACAGTTTACACCTGACTTAAAGTAACACAACTACCTATTTATGTGCTTCGGCTTTCTACAAATTAGGCCTCAAATAACAATTATTAATTATACCTACTCTTTATCGTTATTTTTATCTAACAAATCAACACAAATGCTTTTAGTTAATTAAATCTTGAATTATTTGAAACTCATTGGAGTAAAAAGAAAAAGAATTTATGCCAATATATTGAAAGTAGTTCGTAGAATAAATTCCCAACTGAAGTGAAGTGACTCTATTGTATGTTTTTATATACACTCCAGAGTTGTTGTATTGTCAGAAAGAGTGAGTGAGTTTGAGCCTCAGTTAAACCATTGCCAATTCAAATAGAATGGAACAATTGACAAAAGTGACTCTCGCACCCATCACTTAGTCGAGAGTTTGTGTAGAGTATACGTCCCGTTAATAAGCTTGTTTACATTCATTGTCATTCGGCTAGTTTTGCTTCATTAGCTCCCTATTGTGAGCCCTTGTCGTCGTATTTCTCGCCATTTCACGACTTTCCCGGTCTGTCCTCGCGGTCCCAACAGCTACCAATGAGAGGCTCGTATGATCCGTACGCCATACAGAGTGATCTGTTGCTGCTGATCATAATAATGCTAAATGTTATAATGCACTAACAGTTAATGCACAGTATGTCAGATCACTTTTTCAAATACATTTCAAAAGTACGCCCAACACTACAGTATTTTCAGTCCATCTGTTCCTCAATTCTGTTCACTAGAGATCCCATATTGAGATCAACTGAGACTCGCATCATGTAAGGTAGAAATGAAGCTCTTGGCTCAAGCCTTAACTACAACAGCAAATCGCGACCATATTTCTATTCATTGAAATTAAAAACATGTGAAAAAGCGGTCCTCTTAGAAAAATTTTATTACCGCTACAAAAATAATAGTTAACTTATAGTCATGTCAATTGACCGTTTAGTTAGAAAAAGTGGTTTTGGACTTTGATGTTCTATACATTAAACCATTGAGTAATAACTTAGTTATTATTATTTCGCAATAAACTTGAGTTCAACCATATAGAGTTCTCATGACTTTCTTTGAGCCGCTGTACAATCACTTCCAGACCATTCGTTATACTCGAGCCGAAACGTAGTCACAAAGAGTCGTATGTTATCAACCTAAATATGCCGCTGTTTAATAACGTATGAAAACTACAAAAATATACTCAATTTGTTTTTACCTGTTTTAAAGCATGTTTCCTATGTCTGTCGCGACAGTTTCAGTTGTAAGACTTACCAAATTTATTCTTTGTTTTCATTACTATAGCTTCAAATGAATGGCTCTATTAGTTGAAGCATTAGATGAAAAGTTTTTCAATAGAATTTTTTTCACGCATTGTTTTTGTTGATTTTTATCAAGATCAAGAGATAACCTTTTCTCACAAAGAGATACGATGAAACTTTTTATTCCCATCATTTGAGTTCAAGAAATTATAAGTTAGTTAACTTTTCTTATAAATAATAGTTTCAAAAGTTTCAATTTATTACACAATTTATCAAATTTTTCCCCAAAGCAAACCATTAAACTCAAAGCCACTGTTTAATGATTATAAAATTTTCATTTCAAAAGCTTTTTTCTTATAGAATCATCAGTTGAACAAAATTACATTAAAATCCGTTCAAGGCTTTTGTTTTAAAAGAATTAATTATTGTTTCAGTGGTTAGATTATTGAATAAACTAAAAGTATATCGAATAAAGTGAAGCATCTCTTTTCTCCTTTCTTTTTCGTGTTATAGTAACTGTTTTTTCTAAACAAATAATTTGCCTGATAGTTGAGTTACCATTTTTAGTGCGCACCACTCAATGAATTTCTTGAGTGCAATTTATCATTACATGAAAGTTTTGAAAAGTCTAAATAGGAGGAGAAATCTAGAGTTCGACGGCTATCGACTGAATTATATACAAAAGTGTCACAATCAATATATACTGGACAATATCTTATGAGTTTATTTACTGAATGACTTGAAGAAATAGATGATGAAATTTTATTCCTATTTTTGAGTTCAACTTTGAAATTGAGATTAAAGACCACCAAAGTTGACGAGTAAGAAAATGGAACCTATAATCAAACTAGCAAGAACATGGGCTAAAAGCACAGCTGATGAAATTCGGTCATTGATTGACCTCTCAAAATTGAATTTCATGCTGCAATTATTGACCAAATATTGAATTCCTTTTCTACACTTCTAATGATGCACAATATGATGAACTGTACTGTATATTAATTTATGTTAAATATTGAAGTCAATAGTGATTAAAATTCTTAAGATGTGATCCCAGCATGTAATTCAATTTTGAGAGGTCGATAACTAACCTCAATGACCGTATCGGCTGATTTGAGCATTATCTATGCATTCAGGCTTATCTGTGTCTTTCGACATCAACGGGTTTTTCGCACATGTTATTCGTTAGTTTAAGTTCATTATGAGAATGAAGTCTAATAATGGGCATTAAGTGAGATTGAGTTTCAATTACAATAACGAAGAATTGTTTGTCATTTCAGAAGATGTGATGTCTCGAGTTTTCACTTTTGGGATTAGATTCTGTTCTCTTAGAGAAATTCAATTAGATGTGAAAGAAATTCTTTGTAAACTTATTTCATTTAAACGAATGCATATAAATAAATATCTGTAAGAACTCTAAATGTATAATAGGCTTGTATTTACTCTGTTCAACGACACGGCGTCCCGACTTCCGTTTCGTCGTTATAGTCAACACCAAAACTAATACTATTCGTTAGTGTTGTGACATTCATCCATTCATCCTTCAAAGAGCTCTTTTTCAACTCCTTTAGCTTTTCAACTAATTTAGATTACACTCCGTATACCTTCTCTTGGAATGTTTTATAACTGAGAGAATAGTTCTATAGTTACTAATGCATAATAATCACTGTTGAGTTCTTCTACTTGTACTGAGTAAGAAAATTTTGAATCAAGTCCAACAAAACTTATTTAACATTTTATGTGGGGTTCTCTTTATTCAAAACGTTTGAGTGCTTCAGTACAAAGCTGTGAAACTTATTCTGACTTACGATAAGTTACAGGCAATGATAGTTTTAATTAATAGACCAACTTTAAGATTGATGGAAATATTAGGAAATTTTTATCATTAACATTAAAAATCTCATTATAATTACAGTCGTCAATGATTTAATATAATCATATTTAAAAGTAATAACAAATGTATTAGCTTTTTATGTTAATAACAGAGAATAGGCTTTAAATTGAAATCAGAGGCACATATTTTAAAAAAAATAGCTCGAGTTTACCGGAGGCTAAAATCACAATAATTTACTTCTCATCCACAATTGAAGCAAAATGTTTGCCGCCCGGCAATTGAGGCAATTTATATGAAATATACTTTACTAGAGGTATAGGCAGATGCAATCCAGCAATTGAAATGTTGAATCTATTTTGTCGAATGAAACCTGCTATCAAAGCATTAGTGCAAGCTTTCAAGTGTTAATGCCCACAATATAAGACTCGATAACTTAAGCAAAAGCTTCTGCACAGCACAACCCCTGTAATCGTTTGGTCCGACGGCAAAGACGGCAAAGAAGAGGTATAATTATTTGGCGCAGGGGACCAAACACTCCAAAAAGACATTACTATAAGCATATCTATCAGCCAACGCGAAACAATCTAAGCACTCCTGCCTTCCCTTTTTTCGCAATCATTCTTATGTCATAAATACAGATCTATCGCTTTTAAACATTATGACAATCATCTCAGGTGTAAAAATAGATATTATTTTCTTTAAAGTAACACTTTCTTTCTTAATATGTTCATAAACTGGCAAATTAGCCAACCATGCAATATGAGTATGACTTCATTCCTTTTTAGTGTTATTCATTATACAAGTTTAATACTTTACTTCCAATTTTATTTTTCCATTACTTACTATCACCTCTGCTAATAAGCTTATAATAGTTTCTAAAGTAGTCATTCGTACTCTGCAGGAATTCCATTTCAAAAATTTAATTTGAATGAATCTTTTTCAAGAAAATTAAAATTAATCACTTCAAACAAAATAGAAAGAAAGAAAAATAATAAGTATTTAGCCATAAATCAAAAGTCAAATGTTAACAGTGATAAGAAATCATTAATATTTAGTATCATTTATCTGTATTTTTGAATGATTTATGGTTTATTGAATACATCGTACGAAATAAATTGAGCAAAAAATCTAGTTTTCTGTTTATACTAATGATAAAAATATTTAATAATAACAGTTTTATGAATTTTAATCGTTTATATACTTATATTATGCATAACTCCCACTGCTTGAAATATATTATGCAAATTTCTGTGAGTTATAAAAGATTTTTAAAAACAACTTTTCATTTGTTAGACGAATGTTTCCAACACTTCGCTGTTCGTTCTCTGGTATCGAACTCGACGCTAGATATCTGGTCCTAATGGACATCGTTCCTGTTGATAACAAAAGATATCGATATGCATATCATCGTTCTTCGTGGTTGGTTGCGGGCAAAGCAGATCCGCCATCACCTGCCAGGCTATATATGCATCCGGACGCGCCTTACAGTGGCGACCAATTGCGCAAACAAGTTGTTTCATTTGAAAAAGTGAAGCTCACCAATAATGAAATGGATAAAAGCGGACACGTATGTGAAAAATCATTTAATAATCATCTAAATTATTATATTAATGAATATATCGAATACTCGATTAGTCTTACAGTTAGAACAGCCCCAATCATAACTGTGAAGAGAATTTTATTGCCTTTCAAACGTGATCACTAATAATTTTGCAGACAATTAGATATTTTGATTTATGTTCTCTTTTCTATCTTTTATTTTTATGATACTTTTATTCCAATCTATTCTTTGGCTCAATTTTTCCATAGTTATAAAAACATGTCATCTCTTATCATTAGCTCGACATTTCATTGAATACTTTTATAGTCTGAAAGACAACTTCTAAATATAAAACATAAATCTTTTTCAATGCTTCGCTCAGACATGGAATTAGAGATTTGTGTTTTTTATATACAAAATATATTTTTAATGTGTTGGAGCGCAGGTGTGAGCTTTAAGTCGATTATCGTGCGAGAAGTTTTAACAAATATACTATTTATTAAAATTACACTCATATAAGGAATTCTGAAGAATAAGAATCAACTGAGAATAGAGTATACATCTGTTCAAAAATTAAAATTGTGGTCAAAGATAGAGCATTTGGGGCGAGACGTCACGCACTTTGGCCACTGATCCAAATACACAGACTAACTATTGAGTGGATCCTCTGCTAGCTTTATGCGATGATATTCTAGTTGCAAATATCAAAAGATAATGGGCGCCATCAGGGCGTCAAAGAAAGTGATTCTTTGCGATCTATTGTATATATTAATGTATGAAATGCTAAGTTTGATCTTTGGTTGGTTTCCAGTTCTTTTGATAAATATAAGACTCTTTTTATATGAAATATGGTAGTGACTCACGCGAATGCTGTCTCTCGCTGTTATTTACTTCACACCTAACAGCTTAAAGAGAAATCCGCTGTTAACACCAACTAGTTCTTGATTAAAAAGCTGAAGAATATTAGACATGATAAATCACACATTTCATCCACAAGTTTTTCTTACTAAAGATCACTGCGAGGGATATTGGAGGGGCGGATGGGTATAGCCATTGGCATTATTTTAAGGGAAAATCTTAGATTCAATTTTTCGTACAACACGAGATCGAGAGCTGGCGATAATAACAATTGAAAATGACTGTATTGTAATGTAGAATATAAGTTATGATAAACAGACACCAGACACGCACACCATTTCAAACTACTGTTCGCCGCGCTTTTATTTATCATATTTTCTAAATGAATATCAGGTATAAGCTATACTTGTTTAACATGTAGTCATACTCTTATTGATAGCATAAGTGGAATTGAAATATGTTTTTAGCTATTGAAAAGTTTGATCATAAAATTGGACAGAAATCTATATATCATTCATGAAAACTTGTTATCATAAAAAGCAAATTGTATTATGAAAATAGTATCTTAAAATTTTATGTTTCTTTTCTCATGTAATTTATATTCGTATTGATATCACTAAAGCTGAATAATATTAAAGATAGGCTCAAACATAGGATAAATAGCAATAAACAATACATTTTCATAATTCTAAACACATGAGGAAACATAACAAATCATTTTGTTTAATGTTCACATATAATTAATTTTTGTTTATTAATTCGTATTTTTATGCTTAACACTTTCTTGTGAAACTTGTGTTCACTCTTTCGTGATAGTTTTCCATTATTGTTTAGCTTTTTATTAAGAGTTTGCGTTCATATATCATGTTAATTTTCTTACTAGTTTTATAAATATCTAATAATTATCGCTTCAAGTGTTATTCTGTCGAGAATAGATGCTCAGCAAGAAAAAGGAATTAATCAGAATGAGCATAGCGTGAATATTCGCTTGATTGCGGATCTCACACATTTCGTTTATTTTAAATTCAAAAATTTGAATTATAGTCACAGGAATTACTTCTGAGGGAGAACTCTCTTTTGACTCATCCAGCCTTGAAAATTGCGAGAGGCTATCGAAGTTTGCCAATTAAAACCTTCTTCGAATAGGGCTTTAATATTCGGATTCCTGTCATTTGATTATTAGGATTATTTTTCAATTATTTTTCAATTATTTTTCAATATTTCTCTCATCATTGAATGTTTTAAAGTTAGTCTAATGAGCATTCAGTTCATTGATATGACCACTAATTTGAAATGTAATTTGATTTCTTACATGTCTGAATGGGTTGAAACCTTAAGGGTTTTTAATTTATGAGCACTAATTAGAATTGAGATTAAATTCTGATAAGAAATCTTTTTTTTACTATCCTTTAGAAGTAATTGAGAGAACAATTAAAACTTGAGGCTATAGTTGAGAAAAGTCAGCCATTTATTATGATAAGTAGTTAAAAATGAGCATTTAAATTAATGTTAATAAATTGAAGGTTGAAATGCGTTTCGTTTTACTTGTTGAGTAATAAAATAAGTAATAAAACAATTTTTCTGTTGTCTATATTCATAAATCAAAGAATAGTGTTTATCACTTCTACAGTAAAAGTTAGTTTCATTCAAAAATTATTTCTTCAAGTTTTATAGCTTAACACTTGAATTATAATATATTCCTATGAAAACTAAAACTTTACATTTAAGTTAAGGTCACTCAACATAACACTCAATGTTAAGCAATCGGTATTGAATTACTGATTGGAAATTATCATTCATATAATTGATTAACGCTTAATAAAATACTCAAATCTAACAATATTTTTTACAACATTTACCCATTTTATCAATATTGTGTAACAATCTTGACCTCTTATCACAATGACTTTTCTCAATCTGTTTTCTCTTTTCTACTCATTAAACAACTCGATAAAAAGTAAAACTCAATGCTATTCTCTCTATAGATTTTAAGCTCAATTATTTCGATATCTCTTACAATACATTCTTCATAGAAAGTTAAAGCAATGAAACATAATTTCAATACAGAGCACCTGTACTTTTATATTTATTTGTGATATCAATCAATCATTTTGAGAGCAAACATGCTATTCGAAAGCTCGAACATTAAAACTTCTCGAATTAACTGAGGTTGAGGTTCAAGTTATTGGAATATAAAAAATATCGTCAGAACTGCTAAAGAGAGCCGAATTGGTTGCCATAATTCATAACACACTCGAGGTGTAGATCTTGAGTGAAACAACTTATTAGCAGTTGTAAAATTTGTAGTTTATTGAGGGCAAAGGTGTCAATGGAGGGCAAAGGTGTCAATTGTTAGAATGGGTGGACATATATGATAGACAAGTAAATTTTTCATAACTTTTTAAAGATTTTAGTGATGCTTAATCTATCTTTCTATGCGAGCTCTTTCTTCTTAATACCCAATGAATATTCTCCCATTTGTTTCATTTACACCTGAATATAGTGATGATCAAACAGAGCCGCTTTCTCTCATTCTCTCTTTACATCGATTGAGTCAGTACTGCATACAGTACTAGCTGTAGGGATGGGAAGATGCTATAGAACAAAGGCGCCGAAATTCTTGCTCGGGACTCAAAATCGAGCCATCATCAGAGTCTAAACGAAAGAAAAAAGTATAAGACGGCAAAAAATATAAAAACTTTTCTGCTTCTTATATAAGTGAAAACATGCAAAAGACGCCCATTTAAATGCAGACACAGTCACTCACTCTCTTCCACTACTAGTGTTTCCTACAAAGTATTGTAACTTCAGTTCTTTTCTTGTTATAATACAAATCAATGCAAGAGATGTTTTTTCTATTCAACCAATTTCTGTTTGATAGAAAAGTTGAAATTACATTAAATAAATTTATTTCACAATTAAGGTTAGAGAATGTAAACAAATAACTAGAAGAATATTTTAAAATAATTTGCATCTAAAAATACTTAAGGTTTTAATATATTTCGCTTAATATAAATCGCAAATTGGGTAAAATGTGAAATATAGCCATTAAGAGAAAAGCCTAACGACTTCAAACACCATATAGTAGTTATCTTTTCCTTTGTTTTATTATTATGTAATGCAATGGATTAACACTAGACGCGAAAAAGTGGCATTTAATGCATAGAAAAAGTTATAATAGCAAAATTAACCCTAAGTGGAGTCTCAATCCTCGCGACTTGCCATCAGTCGGCTCTTCTTTTAAGTAAAGGCAATATTCATGGGCAGAGTTTGTGATATCCTTAATTACAGACATAATGGGACTCGAGGCTATTGCAAGCGAGCACTCACTCAATGTTAGTGCGTTTTTTGTTTTTTGTTCTTAGCCATCATTGAATATATGCTGAGTACATGCGATTTCCAAGTTATTTCCTTTTATTACCCGCCGAGAACTCACTACAAATCCATCTCTCGGTTGCCTTTTTGTTGTTTAGCCTCTTGTCTCCTGTTATATTAACTCACGCAATGTCTGTCTAAAAATTACACTCTATTCACGTTAATAAGTTATCATTTATTTATTACTAGTCGAACTTTTTGGTACAACTTTTTTCTATTATAATTCTTTGAGAAAAAACTATATCAAAACCAATCTGTACTTTTGCTGACACATACGTGCACACGAATGAGTTCATATTACAGTTTTATTGTTATATTATAGGCTATTTTTTATTTCAATAACGAATTATACTTTTTCCGCTCCGACAAATCCGATCTGAAAAACTACAAAAATCTATTGTCTTATGAATAGAATTAAAAGTAATAATAATTAATAGCGTATAACTTATTAAAATACATTTCTTTTTGAGCTCCAATTTATGATAATTGCATTTTATTTTTATATTTATACAGATTGTGCTCAACTCTATGCATAGATATCAACCACGTATTCATTTAGTGGTGAGACGTGATCCTCAAACAGTCAATGCTCCTGTTACTGATCTCGAACTGGAGCGATATCGAACCTATGTCTTCCCTGAGTCCATATTTACTGCAGTGACTGCCTATCAAAATCAATTGGTATGTTTTACATTTTCTAATATTAAAAAACTATTCATTAATCATATAAGCCCTTAAGTATTCAGATAAATATGCTTTCCTTACATTCATCTACAATAAATTCATCGATAATAAGCGTTTACTAAGCGATAAAAACTTAACATCTTATCAAATAGGAAGTTTTGAATTTATTTTATAGCGAGCTATTGATATGTCAATGCTAAAAATCAGAGATAATATTTTCGGCAAATAAGATTCTCGAGCCTTCACTATTTCTCGAGTTTTCAAAAACAAATTATTTTTTAAAGCGCTACAATTCATACTTGAAAAACATTCAATATTGAAATTTTTGCAATTTTTATTCAATAATTCGAGTTATTGACTAAATTTGGTTTCAATGTTGAAACTATTTATAATTTTAATATTTAAAGCTTTAAAATGAGATTTGAAAATGAATTATTTTACTGAAATAAGCATCAAATACAGGGATAAAATCTCTAGAATAGATTCTACAAGAAATTTGTCAATCGAGACTCGAGATCGATACTCAGCTCTACTAAAAATACAGATATACAAAAATACTTAGTTTGATAAGAAAAATAAAGTTGAAGCTCATTTACCAAAATTTAAGGAAGAAATGAAGCATTAATTATTATTAAAATGTATTGGACTTATCTTTTTTGTCA
Organism: Camisiidae sp.; assembly: GCA_034696325.1. Classification (NCBI taxonomy): domain Eukaryota; kingdom Metazoa; phylum Arthropoda; class Arachnida; order Sarcoptiformes; family Camisiidae; species Camisiidae sp. The sequence goes on along the minus strand of JAQFZT010000265.1, from coordinate 10,869 downwards.
ATCATCACGAAATTTATTATTAGTTTGTTATCTGTCTTCAAGTCTTCTTGAAATCAAGTTTAAAAGGTTTTATACTGTATGAGTAAAAGTTGCAAAAATTCTTTTTACTTAACTTAAGCTTAATGTTTACGAGAACATTAACATATTCACATAGGGTTAAAATTCCAGAAAATGTTTGGTTAGAATTTCATCAGAGTCTTCATTCAAACTGTTTATTCTCGGTTTTATAGATAAAGTAAACTGTGTTCAAAACATTTTCTATTCTATTTATAAAACACATTGTCATTCATTAGAGAGCTAACGCTAATTTATCTTATAATGCATTACAGATTACTAAGTTGAAGATAGACAGCAATCCATTCGCGAAAGGATTCCGTGATTCGAGTCGTCTTACGGATCTTGAACGGTGAGTGTCTATATTTGTGGTATATTTGGAACTCTTCGAGCAACTCATTTAGTCTTTTCTTCACCATCACTGCCATCAATTGAAATTATGCTTTAGTTAATTCAGTGCCTGTTGAATGAAGCCATAGAATATATTTTCCTTTTTTTGAAGTTCAAAATTTATAAATTGTTGGGTAAATGTGTGCCAAAAACAGTTTTATCATTGCGAGCATATCTCTTATAATATATTTTTGACAAAATGCTTTCGCTCCAGAGTATTAAGTTATGTAAAACTTTCTTTTGAATAAAAGCAAACCATATAACAATTTTAAGCTTATGTGTGGTCTGTGTATCCCTTTCTGAATCGTGTAATTCAATCTGTGTCTACTTCTCGTTGCATGTAATTAACAGCAGAATAAGACTGAAAAATATTTGAATACACTCTTGTGTGTTGTGTGAATGTTGCTGTAGTTGCGAAAATGAACTGATACATAGCTCGCCAGCAAAAGTTAAAAGGATAGCTGTAGTGAAAATATGGACCCGGCGATACGGTTCGATTGTAGTCCTAACTTTCAACTAAGCAATAAATGCTTGCGGTAGGTCTCACTTCAACCAATATATACATATAAATGAGTTTTATGTGTATACTCTCTATTCAAACAGATCCTGCATATAGTCAGATGCTGTGAAAGTTAAAAGAACTAATTATAAATTTTAAATATTTATTATTAATAGTTTTGAAAACCAACCCATGCATGGATTTATTAAAATTAAAATTTCATCTTTAGAGACGCTTAAACATTATTAATACTTTCATAAGTTCTAAACGCATAAACTTTCACACACTTCAGTATATATAACAGTTGAAGCCCTTATATTTTGATGATGAGCTCCTGCGAGACATTTGCGACAAATATCAGAGAAACAAAATTAAAACATGAGTTCGTAAGCTTTCATTTTATGAAATGAGTTATTACTTAAGAAGCACTGAAAAAAATCAAGTCTCAGTTTGTGAATAATTTTTTAACATTTAAAATTAGCAAAACATCAACGCATGAAATATGTCTTCATTTTGCTTTTTATATTAAATTTATAGCACATCTGCTTTTCTCGTATCAAATATAGTCACAGTTATACTTAAAACAGTAGTCCATTTGTTTTTCTCTGTTTCCGCTCAAATTTGAGTCCTCTATAATTTTTTTTACATCCAATTTTCTCATTGAGTAAAAAAGTATGTGTCATAACTTTACGAAATGTGTTTGGAAGAAGTACTCTATAGTAAGATTTGCTAAGTGTGTGTTTGGGCCCATTCTATTTTTCGATAATGCGTTTTGCTCTGCTTTTCAAAGATGTTTGAAATGTTAACAAACTTGTGCCAACTTATTCTACTCCTATTGTATTTTGTGATTTTTTGTTGTGATACCTCACGCCGATTCAATTGCATGCCTGCTCTATTCCTTTAACTTTTTATGGCAAACTGATTAGCTTTAAACAACATACAAGTCAAGTGCATCCAATCCGAGCCACTTTGGGGTTCAATCGAGTTTTGATGTGGCCTTTAATTGAAACTTGAGTGCCGACGCTGTGAAGATGATGATGGACTGTGATTAGGATATATCTCATTTGGCATAAATTCAGACAGATTTTTCAAATTATTAGTCAATTATTCATTACTACCCATCAATTTAATGCAAATTCCAATTCCTATTTCATGATGAATCACTTGAAGCGAATTGTATTCATTATTTATTATTATTATTTTCATTGCTATCGATTTAGATTTCTATTTCTAAAGCAAAATAATTATTCGATGAATTTATAATATTTGAGCCATTGATTTGGGACCCGTTAGTCTTGTACTGTACTCTATATACTGTAAGATATTTATCAATGGCTCTGTTTGTTGAATGAACCGAAAGAATCTATTTTAAAGAAGACCCTTTCAAACGCGTGAGGCTCTAATATATTGGTGAAGAGGGGTATGATTGAGGGGAAGGGAAGAGGTATTATAACATTAATAGTAATAGTAATAATGCATACGCTGTAGCTTTTTATGCTACCGGCGGAGTAAAATAATTTTGCGGTTCAGCACTTTAATAACAATTGTTGAGAAAAGCATGCATTAACTTACTATAGCATAAGCGATACATTGCCATGAAATGTGTGTGCGATGTGAATGCAATCTTAATGCACGACCAAATAGACAAAACAACAAAAGATATTTATTAAAAGAAACTGGAGAGCCATCAAATATTTCACATAATACATTCATAAACTAATGCTGTAATAAACATGTTAGTTGTATAACTTTTAAGTATCTTAAAAATTGTTTTTATATAAAAAGCATTCATTATTTGATGCTTTTTTTAAAAATAATTCATGAATCAATTGTTCATATATTGAGTTAATTTTCTATTATTAGCTGTTTATTCCAATTGTATTGTTGATGAAAATATGAAAGTTGAAACTCAATTCTTTTCTTGTATTTGTGACACAAATGTTATATTACTCTTCTTTTAGTGACTGGCAGTAATGTATTTGTAGTCATGAATGCAACTTTAATGGCTCTTTTCGAATAGCGTTGAACAATATATATATACCTACAGGTATGCTTTAGGTTTTTTAATTTCCCCGATTGAACAGCAGGCAGTCTTGATCACGACTCTACTAATGGGTCGACTGTTCTTTTTTTTTGAGTGCCAACACTAATCACTAATTTCTTATTTCTTCTCACTTCTTAAGAGTTGCCGATACCAAAGGTTATAATGTTCTTAGTAATGAAATATTATTCATGTGAACACATTTCTACTTAATAATGTTAGTGACAACAGCGCCGATCAACTGATTTATAAACTGATAACATGAAAATTTCTAATTATGCTTTAAAAGGAAAAAATAATTTATAGTTTTTTCATAAAATCTTCTCTGCAGTGAAACTATGGAAACGTTGATGTCAGACCATTGCGGTTATCCGAGACAATCAGTTTTGCCGCCATTTCTACTCAATGGTGACGACCCGACCAGTGCTTTACTACGCGAACGTGCATTTCTGTTGGGTTTGCCCGGGTCTGGACCCCCACCTCCTCCACCTCCACCTCAGTTCGCACGTGCGGTACCAATGATGTGGAGACCACACCCGACAGGTATACCGAACATGGATCCCAGTGACGTATATAACTTGATCGCCGCTTCTGCAGCCTGTCCTCCGTGGTATTCGGCTGCAGCACTCGCTTCTGCCTCTTCGGGATTTCGCGGCTCGCCTTCGATGCCACCAACGACTGCAGCGGCGCTCGCATTAGCCTCATCTCCACATCTGTGGTCTGTTGCAAACGCTGCGGCAGCACAAGCAGCACAACTACCTCTTGGCTTAACAAGTCGGACACCAATGATTCATAATTCACCGTCAATTGTCGGAAGTGGTCCTGTTCTACGATCTATACAACAATCGCCACCAGATGTTAATATGCATTCTATTCATAGATATCCTGCATTTTTCTTCAATTCTCCGAAGAAAGAGCAGTCCTCTAGCAGTAGCATTAACTCTGATTCTGACAGCAGTGCAACCACTCCCGGTATGACCATCTCTGACATTAACAGATAAACTGATTGGCTCATTATTATTCAATCTAAAAATACATCTGTATTATAGCAAGATATTAAAGCATTTAATTTAAACAAAATTAGTTGCTCTTTAGATATAAATATATATATAAATTATATGATTATATTATAATTGATATGATTGATGATAAATATTAATTGTTCAGAAAATAATTTCCCATATTGTACAGCTCATCAATTTTTCGTTAATTGTTGTTTTTCATAGAGATAAAAGAATTTCACGAAAAAGTTGAACACAAATATTGTAATTTTTATTAATTTGCAAGTTTTGAACTCATTCAAGAAATAAAGTGTGAGAAGTGTGGAAAACTTTTTCTGTTAATAGAAGAGTCTTATTAAGACTTCATAATCTTAAAAACACTTTAACTGTAATAAACACACAAAAGAAAAGATTATAAATCTATTTTAAGCAAGTTTTTTATTTTTATTATCATAATTATTCATATATAATGTCAGCTCAATTTTCTAGTGAGGATTGTTTTCTATTGCTTATAGCTATGAATGGTGTAAAGATTTTTCTTCTTGAAAATCCTGTTCACCGATAATCTTGTGCGTCAGCACTGGAAGCGTGTGTTTTAAGCCTGATATTTATCTTAAGTTATTTCAAACAAGTAATGCAAAAAATACACTTTTATGTCTTTCTACCAAATAAAAGGTGGGAATTCGAAAGTCTTTAATACTCGAAATGTCACTCAAGCCTTTGGGTGGAGAATAGGAATGAATTCCGGATTGAGTTCACTTATTATTTAATGCAATAAAAAAGATCGTTTCAAATATTTAGTTACTTCGTTCTCAAAAGAAACAATTTAATACTTTTTCAAATGTATTGTTAGGGATTATTGAGTTTTATTTTAATTCAAATCTATTACAAAGTCAATCTTGAGCTGAGGTCAAGAAGTGTAAAGTATCACTACATTTATGTAAGTGTTGGGTTTAATGGTTTCTGCGAAATAATAAAGGCATAGTTATAAACCCACTTATTTTTATTGAATTATAATCGCCAAAAAATAAGGTCTCAAAATCCTTTAGCATTATATTATTTTTTCTTACTTTTTCCTAACGTCAAAATCTTTCTCTACATTCAGTGCAATCATATATTACTTAAAAGTTTGGTCACTAATAATGAACTCTTTCAATGGCAGTGATAACAAAGTTTAATGAGTTATTATTTCAAGTTTTAATCTTTATTTACGAATTTTATTTCTGCCAATATCTTAGATGTTGGTCTCATCAGAAGACACTTGTATGCATAGAATACCATTTCCTGAACCTAAAACCTAGCAATTGATTCGCTATTTTGCTATTAAAAGCTTTCGAAATTTTTGATTGATTTAAAATTGGTTTTAAATGAGAACTTATAACTGATAAATAAAATGCACTCAAAATTTTTTGTTATCAAATTTGACTCAACAGTATCTCAAAGTTTAGGCGTTATGTTTAGGGCTTAATTTAGAAGTAAAGCCATTTCAATAAATTTGTCACTCTTTCACATTCGGAAAATAATAATATCAATGCTTTTAAATTATTTAAAGAAAGAATATTTTTCAGCAATTGCTGAGAAAATTGATTGATTGGTCGAATTTAAATTATCAGGTAATTAAAAAAACTTAAAATAAAAAGTTGATTAATTAATATCATGAAGTCATTAAATTTAAGGTCATGAATAGTATCTCCCATTTTTCATTTTTTGCCCCTTAATATATGCTCTTTTTAAAGTATTAATAACTTTAAATATCTTGTTATTGAATGTCGAGTTGTAAACATTGAAAAACATTTTAAAACTTCATTAATAACTCATTATTGAATCTATTTTCATATTTTCTCATGTTATTTAGCGAATAAATGACTTATCATTTAGTTTTCACAAATTTAATTACAAAATAGTTTAGAGGATATTTTTCTACATTTTCATAAGATTTTGACATCTTTTTTGACTCTAAGCCATAAATGAGTTTTTGTAACAGTTGTATCATTAGCAGGAAAAAAGATGGTATAGAGTCATGTGGATTATTGTTAAAAGTAGTCGAATATATAAAATTGAAAATTATTTCGTAAATTTGGAAATTTATAGTTTTGTGAAAAGTTTTCATAATTTGCAACAAAAGTTTTTTAATGGAATAGAGATAAGTGAAACAGTGTTAACGTTTATGATAATTATAACATTGTATGATATGCCAAATTCGTATCGAAAATGGCAACATTCCACGTAAATCAGCAAACTTCTAGTTGAAAATATTGTTGACGTGTGAGGTCCCAACTGGTCCCCCACTTATAACTATTGATGCCACAGGATTTCTAACTGATTGATGAGATGAGGCATTTGTGAATATTTAGCAATCCTGCTGCTACTTATGCTGTTTGAGCGCATCTTTGCTGCACTTGATTTGATTGCAATGGCATAACGTTCACGTTTCTCTCTTCTTTGCTTCTATCTATGATACTCTCTCTTAAACATCATTCTTCATGCAAACCGAATCGCATTTCTTCATTTCTGTCCCGTCTGGCATTTTTTGGTTCTCTCTCTTTCCCAATGCTGTCGATATCCTGCATTCCACGGCATCAGAAGCACCATCACCATCGAGTCACTCAGCATGAAGACAGTTAAAGAATACCAAAAAATATCATGTACTTATAATGCACGGACTGCCGCATCTTTGCTTTACAGACAACTTCTGCTAAATATACTCGTTTCACAATTTGGCTCAATGTGTTTTCTAAGGCATTCCAGTTTTTGGATTTGGATTGGATTTGGATTGGATTTGGTTTATTCATTAAAATCATATTTCAATGCAACTCACACGACAAAATCAAATTTTCAAATTATTTAATCGATCGTATCCTTATTTACAAACTAATTACAAATGAATAATAATTAACTCAAACAATTTCACTTCAATATTTCTAATTTTATGTAACACTTGATAGTAGGATAAGGAATATAAAAAAGATTTATAAAATCAAACGCAAAACTAAATTTAATTCATGATGACTTAACTTGCTTTTAGGCATTTCCATTAAGCTCGTATGCATATTGAATACAAATTTCAACATGTTTCGCCAAAACTGTTTTTGTTTTATATAATTAATCAGTAAAAACAGTAAAAACATTAGGAATGGGATTATGAAAACCAAAAATAAGGGAATTAGAAAGGAATCCTTTTTTAACACTACTATTCCATAGCAAAGAAGTTATTTTGAAGACATGAGTACTAGTGATAGCGCGTGCAAACTGTATCATGCATTACATCTGATACGATTGGTTAACATTTCTTTTTGGTATGAAATATACAGTAAGTCATGTAAGGCATATATTTGGAAAAGTATATGTGGAGAACACTCTTCTGCCATATTAAAGCATATGACTAGCACTACATTTGCAGCTCTTTAAGGATGTCATTGCAGTCATAGCTGAATCTCCGCTGATTTTTTACTTGCATGAATGATACCCTGTGGGTGGTTTCATACTCCTGCACAAAGGTCTCTATGATATGTTTAATTTTAGTGCAGCTGCTGCTCCCCTTTCCACTTGCCATTGATTAACAGTTAAATTATATGAAGCTTCAAATTCATTTACAAAACAACATTCAATTTAAATCATTGCTCCACATTCAGGATTAGGTCTTAAATCGTATATTTTTGTCAAATATATGTTTCAACTTCAGATCAGATTAAAATATTATTCTCAAACCTCTTCACAAACAGTTAGAGAAGGATTTATACCTCATCTAAATCAGCATATTATATACTATCCAAAAACACATTATTCACTTTTGTTTCCTTAATATTCAAGACTTTTTCAAAGAAAATTTTGAAGTTGGAAAACAAAAAGTATATCAATTCATCTTTAGAATCCTATGTAGTCATGGAATCCTCAAGAAATTGCGTCAGTGCATCAATGCGTTGAATATTCATGGGTTGATGGCATCGCTTGTATGCAAACATTTCACAAACTAACAGAAGAAATTCATTACTTTTTTCTCTCTACATATTCTCTATTTTTGCTGTGTTGGCGCATATGGTATGCTATTCTCATTTTCATGCTATAACTTGAGGAGAGAGTGAGTTTCACATTATTTTTCTCCTAAAAAATATTTGAGCGGTATGTGTGGTCAAAATATGATACTAATTAAGTAAACCAAACCCCTAAACACGAAAATATGTTTAGGAGTGCAAAGTATTACTATAATTCAGTGTTTTCAGAAGCATATAATCTTTTATTATGCTTTTGAGAAACATTAATCAAAAAGCTTTTATTCTAAAAGTTTGATTATTTTTAGTATTTTTTAATGGGTTTCAAATTGAATAAATAACTCAATCAATGAAACTTTTATTCAATAAAACTTCTATTATAAAAACTTTTCAAACTTAGACTTATCCGGAATATAACAAAAGAAAAAAGTCTCAAATATTGTTGATTTTTGGAATTTAAAATTTCTTTTCTATTTGATGAAATTCAATGATTTATTGATAAATATCAGTATATATTTGTTCATAACTTATACCTCGTATCAGGACTTGAGCTCACGAGTTAGATATTTGTTATCGAATTTATTTTTGAGATTTTATTTTTAATGGACATTTAGAGGACTCTCTTTTCTGCAACTCAAACATTGCTCAGATTCACTGTAAAATAAAACTTATTTATTTGAATCCTTGAAAATTAAAAATAAGTCACATTAAGTTAAATCAATTTTGAAGACTTCAAATAATTGATTCAAATTTCCACAAAACTCATGTGTAAACAAAATTTATTACAATTACTAACATAGACTTTATAGACTTGATGTTCAGAACTTTGTTATAAAAACTTGTTTTAATAAAGTTCTTGGAAAATAAGACCTGAGTTATTACATTAAATTAAAAAAGTGAAAAATATTTCAATGAAACAGAAGTTAAAACTCATTGAATTGAAAGAAATCTCGTTTTTTAAAAAAGGTTTATGAGTTCCACTTAAACGAATTGATTCTGTGATAGCATTCTATAATTTTGATACACTAATGGTTTGAGGGAACTATATTTTTTATACTTGTGTGGAAAAAACGTTAAAATATCGCACTTAAATTTCACATCAAATTAAATATTCATTGCGAGGTAATTTTCGATATGAAAAAAGACCATTTACTATCTTGTTTTGAACAGTACTTTCTTTCTCACTTTTATCTCAAAATCTACTGAAAAGTTGTTTTTGCACATTGAAAACAGTGCATTACAAAAATTGTAATACCAATACTTTTTTCATACTAAAAAATGTATAAATATATGCTGTAAAATGAAAAATTATCTTGTAGTGAGTGGAAAGTGCAACCTCTCGTGATGGGATGTGCTTACACTCTCCCTCTTGCACTCGTCTCTCTCTCTCTCTCTCTCCACAAATTTAAAAATGTACTAAAACTTTAACTATAAAGCTTTAATCAGATTTTATAAAATATTTTCCGCAGCATATGGTTTATACCCCAATCAAAAGTTTCTGTTCTTTCAGTTATTTTTGAGTTATGGGGTACTAACCAGCAAGAAATCAACTATTATGAGTGCAAAATATAACACTTTGAAAGTCAAAAGCTTTAGACTTATTTTGCATTCAATTGATGGAAGGAAGAAAGCCAGAAGTGGATTATAACATATCCAGTGCATTGTAATCTCGATAATGGAAGTCATTTAGAGTTATGAAATTTGAAATAAATTATAAGTTACAATAAAACTCATAAACCAAATTGTAAAGCTTAAGACTTATAATTTAGTGAGATTTTGGACTAATTCACTGACTTTTAAATGAAGATTTTCTATTGTTATGTATTTTGAAATGGTTTACTACTAATTGATGAATATAATTACATACAAAGCACACCCTTATTTGAGTAAAGCTCTAAAGAATATTTTTAAGAACTACTAAAAGTTAATTATGTGAGAAGAAAGAATTGAAGGAAATAGATTTAAATCTACAAAACCATTGTGTAATTGGTATTAAAATGAGGCTAACAATGAATAAATATTTTACAAAAGCGATATCAAAGTAATGAGATGTCAAATAGGCTGAAGAGCCCCAAAAGTGTTGCAATCAGGACTAATTGGCTCTTATGAATAAAGAGGCTAATCCGTCAGCGCTCGTGTCAAATTGTGTTTCTATCTTCATCACAGGGATTGAAAATTGAAGCACATTTTCATAAGAGTACTAACACTAACACCAGTCAAACACTACACCACTTAACTTACTTTCGAAGTGTATATATTATTATTATTACTTATTATTATTAGCTGTATTGAGTCTCGAAAAAGCTAAAAATCAAATGTTCGCCTGTGGTGTGCGTCTTGTTTTCTATTCTCACACTCCTCCAAATTGTACTGTACGCTAACCTCGCGTTTTAAGTGCTCAGTAGGGCCACCAACGATGTCAGACAAGACTCTATTTTATTGCATACAATGTTTACAATACTGATATAAAATTGTATTACTGTTGTATTACCGCTTCTGTTGTTTGAATTCTGTTTATTGTATCACTATTCAGCATACTATAAGTCCGTTCCAAATCTATTTACAATTAATTTGTCAGTATTTATTGCAGTCAACTTTTTATCATTCAAATTTACATCTTAAAAACTTGAGCAAACTTTCAAAACCTTTGAAAAATGAGTTTATTGTCATTTTGATTTAATAAAGAAAGATTGAAACTCATTTTTCTGTCAGTTTTTGCCAAGAGGGAACTGAGATTTTTCATAAGAAAATGTCTATAATAATAACTAGGGATTTGACATGTATGTACTTATTTTATTAAATATGAGCTTGAAATTAAATTAAAATCAATCTTTACCTATCAATTAGACAAGTTATTTAAGTAATTCAAAGTTGCTGTCATATTCATCAAAAATT
>JAQFZT010000264.1:0-30850 GCA_034696325.1 Camisiidae sp. | reverse complement strand
CGAAGTGAGTTTAGACCAAATGAGTTTAGACGAAATGAGATTAGACGAAGTGAGATTAGACCAAACGAGGTGTAGCCATTCAAACTATAGCTAAAGTTGATACTGGAGTTTACTTTTATACTTATGAGACCCGAGCCTGGGATATAAGTCTGATAATAACTTCAATTGAATTTGAATCCTGTCCTTTGAAGTGAAGCGATTTTTTAGTTATTCAAAAGCTTAGCTCAAAATCAAATTAATTGATGTGAAGTGCGTCATAACTTGTTATGCATTATTTATAATTTTCAATCTTTTGATTTCTCACTCAAATCAGAACATCAGTTTAAAATTCATATAATAAAACTCACGAATCACTATTAAAAATCTTTCAATAATATAACATTTACTCGAGTATCAAAAGATTTGTTACAAATAACTATTATTGATTAAAGTGTGAAATTCAGGCGAATGGGCGTCTTATCACTTGCTTTTTCTACAAATGTATTATATAATTGTGATGCCCTCGCATGTGATGTCCTCAGGCTATTCAGTGCTTTTGTATAAGAGAAGCTTTTTCTCAAGCTATTACTGCAATTGTAAGTTTTGAGCCCAGTTTAAGCAAAATAATAATAGCAATACTGACAGCTGAGCCAAAATTTTTTATTGCAATTTGTAATAACGTTACCCATTAATGGTAATGCAGTAATGCATACCTGACTTAGATTTCTTACGAAAAAAGTAGTTACCAGAAAGGCTTGTCTATTATAGTTGATGGTTTTCTCCTTGAGCTTTTCCTTCCGGATACAAACAAGCGGAAGATTCGCGTCATTTTCTCATTTTTGATTTTCAAATTTTCCTTTTCTTTTCTTTTTTCTCATACAATTTTTCGGTTATATTGTCATCTTTCTATTCATTCATTGTTAAAATAAGCCGCTTTTGTGATTTTTTGTTGTTGTTTAACCACTGTTTTTTGTGCCCCTCCCTAACGAAGACTCTCTGTCCCTAAACATATTCTTTACCCAAAGTATATAACTTCCGACATCACTAACGGCTTTTAAGCGCATTTTCTCACGAAGGAGATGTCATCGCAGTTGTATTACAAGTTCTTTATTACTAATTTATACACCATTTTATGAATGCAAATATTTTGTAGCATCTTTTCAACAATTTCACTCATTATTTAACATGATATATACTATAGACAATCATATGGATTCTTTACGTGCAGTTTTATATTTCAATGAACTATTTTCGGTAATTGAGGTTATGATTTCTCCTCATCATATTTTGTTTCGTATAATTTATCAAAATTATTATTCAATGAATTATCGGCGCCTTTAAGTTTGTTTTTCAAGAGTAAATATTAGCATTATTTCCCAGTTTCGTATATTTTTGCGTTAATTTATTCACTGAGAATTCATCGCTAAAAATTAATGCAAGAAAAATGTTTTTTTCACTCAAATAACAGAACAATGAACTCTACATTAAAAAAACTTGTGTTACATTTTTGAGTAAAGCTTTGCTTATTTCAGAGCTCTCTGACCACAAATTACCGCATAGGTTGAGACCCATAGCAAGAGACTCAGATTTTTGGCTTAATTCGTCAAAATCATAACTGAATGCCGGAACAGAATTAGGTCTAAATTGATTTAAATGCAAATCGTGCTGAAGTACTTCTTTAGCGATAAAGTTATGTCTGCTTCACGACAACTTGTTTTGTCTCATCCGAAAACAAAGTTGTTATGCATTTTTTCATACACTGCTGACATATCATAAACTTTGCTAAAGGCCTAACGTATGAACTAATAACTAGTAATGGAAAATCAAACGTGAATCTTGTTTTCAGTGCTCTACAAGATTTTCAGATTAAATAAAATCACGAAATTCGATGAGAATATATCGAAAAGTAATTATTTAGAAGAAGATTTCTCGCATGCTCTCAAAAATGCATTTAAGGCAAGAGATATTGAGGAAGTTTTGACAACAAAACATTTGAGAATATATTCAAATTCTTTTCCTGCACGCAATACAAGACTTTATTTCGATAGATATCATCTCATGATTCCCCTTAAGCTTTGGTAGAACTGTTCGCTGACGACTATCACTACACTTAAATCATATATAAAGTCTTGTTTGACTCAAATTCTAACGTGTAATTTCAGAATTGTGTCTCGAAATAAATAATAGCTTCTTATATCGAACATACAGGCAATCAAAAGACATTAAAATTGATATGATTTTGGCAAACAAGAGTTAGAGCACATCTCTTATGCATTAAATGTGACATTTTTTGCGTTCGTTCGCCTTTATGTCAAAAATTGCTGCAATGATTCTTATGCTTCATATGCTATTCTGAAGAATCATTATTACAATAGATTTTGAGTAAATTTCAAATAATTTCCCATAAAATTGACAATTTTGTTTGCATTCAGTACAGTATATTCAAAGCAAACATTTGCTTGAAAATTGATTTGACATAACATTAATCTATTTCTTTTGGTCTAAATTTCAAAGATTATTGTTTTCCAAAATTAAGGATCAAATTTAAAAGTAAATAATTTAGTATCAATAGCAATATCTCTGGCTTATTCTTAAGGCTAATATTGCAATCAAATTGACCAATAAGTTAATGTTCGCGCAGTAGGACTTTATTCTCATTTCGTGTTTTACAGATTTAATTCATTGTCAAAAATATGTTTATTTTATAAAATTGCTTGAAGTTAAACTTTAAATAAATAGAAAATTTCTATCAAATAATATTATTGTCATAATTTCTATTGAATTTGGCGATGACTCCACTCGAATCCATTGAATCGCCGACAAATTAGCATAATTTTTACTCTATTTTGTTAGATGTAATTATTTAATAGTTATTCACTATTATAGCATGTCTTTTAAGCTTAATTTTGCTACTAATTGAGGGAATCTTTTTAGATAAGCATTTTATGAGGTTATCTTACGTGACAGTAACTGTATTTCTAAATCGTAAACTTTTATTCATAGCTTTTCACATCTAATGGAAAGCTTTTAAGTGAAGATCATATCAAAGATAGATAGAAATAAATTATAAATAAATTCCTTTTTTGTGAATTTGTTTGAATACTTTATACCAAAAAACTTATCAACTTTGCGATCACAAAATAAGAAAGCTTTGTTTGCAATAATATTTGAAAAAGAAGTTCTAAATATAGTTACTATTACTGAAATAGTTACCTAACTTTGTTTAATGTCTTGTGATATGTTAGGAAATGCTGTGTCCTTTAGTTTCCTTGTAAGGAATTTCTCACTCATCCCTCAGTATAAGAATTAGTATTTTTGCGGCTTTCCGGTAAAATATCTAGATGTTTCGCCTGAGCCCTCAGTGACAGGATGCCATCTCAAGCAGACCTTGTCATCATTTTTTTCTACCATATTTAACAGTAATAATTATTGTCTTTCCTAAATAACTGATTCTTTATTTATAAAAGTCAAACCGTAATTAGCAGAGAATCGCATATAAACATTGATTTGAGTACAAATTTTCTACTTTTAATTATGCCCTTTATTACCGATAGCTTTCAAGGCAGCGATAAAATTGCATTTTTTGTCTGCAAGAGAAAGAGATAATTTGTGTGTTTTCCAAATACTTTTTGCTAACGAACTCTCTGACCCGAAAATTAGAAGAAAGTAAATTATTTTTTTGGTGACATTATTTTTATGCTCTTTAAATTTTCACGTTATTTGTCATGATATAGCTATCACTGGAGACCTCCCGTCAAGGTTTAACTAACAATAAAATTACATTCAAATGAGTCAATTTCAATCCGAGTTTATTTCAATTACGCTTATCCTCTTATTAATGTTTTTTTATAAATTGCTTTCCATTAACTAATTTACAAACTATAGTCAATTTGAGTAGAAAATTAATTATCCTATTTTATTGATAATTACTTAAAGATTGATAAGAATAACAGATTTGTAACAATCATTAGCGATGCATTTCGTAAGAGAAACAGCACTTTTTGTCTGAAACTTCTAAAGAGTTCAGTTATATCTATATTATATCACAATTTTATAATTATGAGTTGAAATGAGAAAATTAAGTTTTACTTCTTTAGGAAAAAAGATTATCTGATTTGAATTAATTGTGTTAATCGCCAAATTTAAGTGCAAAGAACATTAATATTACACATTTTTAAACATTCATTGTGTCGACTAATCATAAAAAGCGGGAAATGGTCCACATCTCTGGTATGGTCTTTACGGTCGAGAGAGTTAGATAGCAAAACATTGAATGACAGTCAACGTACCATTCACTGAATGGTTATCATCCATCTGCATAAAGACATGGCATTGAAGACATACATATACATACACTCAAAACTTTGAAATAGCTGTCGACCTCATTTCGTTAGAGCTCCTCATTTATAGCTGTACTTTGAGTTTTTGTCAACTTTTTTCTATCTCTATCTTTTCTCTCCACTTTTCTCTATGACTCGAAATGTTATTTAATGAGACGACTTAAAACATGATAATAATATTTATACGCGTGTAATGATTTGGTGATCACCCGCGCGGAACACTAGGAATTTTAGACCCAAATTTTTGAGATCTGAGCGAAGGAACTCAAGTGAGGAAAGTGTTACGATTTCTATTTTACTAGACCGGAGATAATTGCTTCGCGAAGGAAACGATTAGAAGGCATTTATTGTGCACAAATTTTTTGAAATAATTTTTTGTGGGCGATATGTGATACCAAGTTGGAGGGCAATCAATTGACTTTATGTTAAAATTGCATTTAATTTTTTAATCACTTTCGCCTAACTTTCACTGACAGGTGAAATCGTTTTAATGAACCATATTTTTTGCTTAAAAATACTGGTATCGCTCCAGTAATTCACAAAAAGTCAGTTCAGTCAATACAATCCTCACTTCGACTTAGTCTAAGTAATTGTTTTTGTAAACTTTATATCGTATTACCTTTAATGTCACGGCCAATACTTCAAAACAGTACCAAAATTTCAAAAACAATACCATTCAATACTTTTGCACTCGATATGCTCTACACTTGTTATTGGGTGAAGCGATTGAGAGGTTAATAACTTTTTTTTATTGATAGCTTTGCTGACACTTTCAACTTGTTTGTATGAAAAATTAACAAATTAATCAGTCACTGGAAAAGTAACACAAAAGTTATTTTGACTCATTTAACCAACAACTATGGGTTAGACTTTTTAAATGTTTAGTTTTAATTACAGCCTACTCTCTATTACCAAATAAATTAAAAAAAGCTATGAATCATATATATAGTTAATTAGCTCATTGAAACAGATGAATGTAAACACAGCTTTGCTCTTCAAATCTATAGTGGAGCGTAGTTTTGCTTTAAAATATTGTATAATTTCTGCATCTTAATTAGTTTGTATTTAACTGTTTGAAAAGTATTCTTCGTGTTTGGTAACGGCAATGAATAGCTTAAGTTAACAAAAAGCGTCTGATGTGCGGATAATTAACTTTTTTGAAAATGCTAGCATTCAGTTATGATAAAAAATCGTATGAATCGATCCATAATCTAGTTGTCAAACTAGGCTTTTTTCTTGTGTTCATGGCTTAATCCAAGGATAGATCAAAAGGAAATGTAGAGTAGGAATCAGTTTCAAATTCAGTTTTTGTAAATTCTTAAGAAATCTTTTTATGTATTTACTGATTATTGCGTGATTATTCCCACCCAAATCGAAAGAGAATGACTGATCATTCACTCATTTAGTATGCATTATATGTTTTGTTTGTAAAAATACAGATTCATTTAAGATTAAGGAGTCTTTATTTTCTTATTCATTTCAGGTAGCATTTGCTTAGCATTAACTCATTATTTTTTATATCTATCTCTTCTTTCAACGTCATAATTAATGCATTCGATATGGTTTGCAATAATGGAAAGTCTATCAATGCCTTCTTTGATTAGCGATATTGTGAGAGTTTTGCTACCAATTGTCATCAATCACCCCTTTATGTCCTTTTCTATCTTCTAAATTGCTTTTTCAATTGGATAAATATGTTTGAGATGCAATGCTATGCAATGCACCACTAAATAGCATAATAGCCTTAAGCGATTTGCATTATAATGAAAGAATTATATTTATTACTTGTTCTCTTCAAACTTTTTTCTCATATGTTTAAATTGAATTTCAAGTATTTGGAATAAAAGGGAATTACAAAATCGTAACGCATGTAATTAATGATTCTATCAGTCAAACATTCTTATTAACAGATACTTTTCAAGCTAATTATCAAAATCTAATGAATTTTAAAATACTTAAACATAAGTATTAATTAAAGTGTTTAACTTAACATCGCGTGAAATAAAATGTTCATAAATTGTATACATTATAAGGAATATCCCTTTTAAACTTGATTTGATATTTATTTTGAAACTTGATATTTGAACGAGAAGTCATTGGTTTTTTGAAAAACTACAACAAACTGATATCTTTGTAAAAATCTTTAATAAATGATGATTTATATTCATCGCATTACCTCTATTTAGATCAAAAGACTTGTAAACCGTATATCGGCTCTTGTCGTTGATTATAACTAACTTTTGAGCCGCGAGGAGTTTCTTAAAACATTAGCTTAAATTTTTTCCAAATGCTATTCATGAATTCAAGATTCAACTCATGAGTTACATCTTATTCTTTGGTCGAAACATTTGAGTATTCAAATTATTTATAGAAATATTTGGATCATTAAAGTTCGCATTAAATCATATCAAATGATTTGTTGATAAAAAAGTTTTAAACATCTCAACTTTGAACAATTAAATAAAGCTTATTATTCAAAATTATATTGCGTTAAAAATAATCTTCATGTTATGCAACAGTAAAACTAATTTATGTGAACAATAACTGTAATTATTGTTTGAGTCACTTAAAGATAATTCTCATAGAAGACTATTTAGTTATGGATTTCTTACTCAGTTTGAACTCTTTTTTATTCAAATCATAATCTAGAAAACGAAATCGATGTGTGAAATATCTTTTTGTGATAATAAAATGAAAGAATTCTCGTTCATGTGTAAAATGAATCCAATTTTTTTCATTCAAGAATTTCTTTCTCAAGGTTTTACTCTAAATGTAGTTCTAAGTGATGGCAGAAATGATACAGATTTGAGTTATGTGTGTGCTATCAGTGCAAAAAACTTTGCAAATATTAGAATGAGTTATACTTACTGTTTACAGAAAGCAAAGCCTTCGAATCCAATAGCGAAACTTGAAGTATGGCTTTAGAAATTATGAATTATTGACGCGCATCTGTACTTCTCACGAATAATAATTACGCATTAATTATGCAACGAAAATGTGATGCTTTTCCAGAATTATCATTTATAGTTTATGACTTTGATGTTCACAAATAACTATATTTAATGCTTGTGTGAATTGTATCTGATTATGCTTATTATGGTATAGAGGAATATCTCTACCACCCTCTGCCTGGAGTTAAGATAAGAACCCAAATAAAATAGAAAAACTGCTACTTTAAAATTAGCATTGATGACAGAGGCGTCACCACTTCACCTATTTAAGCATCCGCCCAATCAAAGGATTATTTTTATTCTGAAAGTGAATTTAAATAAAAGCGTAAAATAGAAAATTTATTCATAAGTAAAACAAATTAAATTCATTATTAGTGTAATGTTTGCATTGTTGGCCTAAACGCTAATCAGTTGAATAACAAAACCAGAATTTAGACTTAAGGAGAGGGCGACGCACCTGAATAGCAGTACTTAAGTTTAAATGAGTTGTTAAGTCAATAATATGATTATCATATTACACCTGTTGATTAGTCTGAATTCTTAATGGTTAAGATGTCGTTGATGGCAATGATGATGATTCAGTAGATTTTCTAATTAATTGCATAAATGTATAAGTTTTGCATTACATTAATTGGCGAATGACCTCATAGACAATCTTAACTGAAACTTCATTTATCTTTGGGAGCAAAAAAATAGATTGAGAACAATTCTCGATAATCAATATTATTGGAGCAACTTTTTGCATAAGTGTAATGCTAACCCTCCCATTTCGAGTCACCGAAAACACTGGAAGAAAAAAGAGCTTTGATATTACAATTGTAATATTGCCGAAAGTCCAAACTTGAAGTTTGAGTTAAGGAAAGCGTGGTTTCTATCATTTTCCCCCAGAGGAAGGGTGTTGTGTGGTTCCAGGTTCGACTAATACTCTAAGATAATCATGTTTAGCATTACTCTCTTCAGTGATGAAAATAAAAAGAGCATTTTTTGTACCACTTCTTACAAATTTGATTTAAAAGTATAACTAGTATAGAAATCAGTGTCAAAATATATGGGCCACTATATGGGCCACAATTATAACTTATATCATATTAAGTTTTATTAAGGTTCGCAAAATTTACTTCTTGGACGCAATAATTTTGATATATATATATGAGATATAATTCTTGTTTAGGCAAATCATTTCCTTTTAACCTGTCTCTAGCGATGGAAACTATGTTTTTCTCTCTATTTTTGTTATTTTATTTTAGTCCTCAAACCGCACCTTTTTGATGGACATTAAATTATTTTATACAGAGCATAGCTTCACAACAACACAAAATATGCACACAATTATGCTTTTATGATAATATTGGCTAAATTGAGTTTTGTGTCAAACATAATGTGTACCACACAGAGCCTGTACACAGCTCTGTCACTGCTCTGATTGTAAGCTTATTATTATTTTAAGAGGTTTGTGAATTACGCGATATTTATGATGGACATTACCTTTTTTTCTTAATATACACTTAAATATAAGCCTTTTAAGTGGCTCTGAAGTACTTCGAGTGAAAAGTGGTTCTTCCGTTACTAATTACTACACCCGAAGCGAGTCCTGCTGTTAAACTTACTTTTCGTACTAAAAAGGAGTTAAAGTTTTTAATAACTTTTTAAGAAATGATTAGTGTCGCTGTGCTTATAACTTACCCTTTTTCGTGAAAATAAAAATATTGGATTATAAATTGATTCGTTTTTTTCTGACCAAAGTATTGACTATTATTTTTAGCATTTTGATTGTATCAGTAGTTTAATTATAAATTTTGTTATCCATGATAATCAAAAGAAAAATTGGTGGTTCAAGTTTCTGATAATGTTTACATATTGCGTGTTGACTATAAGTCACAATATTTCATGAATCGCTTGAAGCGTTGCTTCTGCTTCTGGTCATAGCAAATAGCTCTGAGCAAAAAAGAGAGAGAATTAAGAAATAAAAAAATAATAAAAGAATATAAAATAACAAAACAAGTGACTAACTATGAAGAAATTTTTTTTGATACCACAAAACCTTGTGAAGGCAACCGATGTGCCCAACCCATGACAGGGAGGAGTTTGAAAGAAAAAGTGGGGCAAATTGTGATACCAGTTGCTTTTGTATATGCAAAACCATCAGATTCCTCATAATCTGGAGCAGAGCTGTGATCATTCCACTATTTTGTTTCGCTTGGCTCACAGGCTCAGACCGCCAATTGTTCTAACTGTCAAAGAAGTGATACTTTATGAGCCGAGTAGAAGAGTATCTACTCTTAAATGTATTTTATATATTTCATATATTAGTCAGTGATATTGTTATAAACAAACACTCAGTGGATGTGTTTTGGGAACCGCTATTCGTTTCGAGAAACTTATCATAAAAAATATATGACAAGTTTATTCTTCCACTCACTTTTGTTAAGTCAGTTTCGTTTCTTTCTAACTTTGATGGATCAGCTTTTTTTCTCAATGTATCCATTCCTACAACACATTCATTCAATTCTTCATTGTTCGCATGAACTAATATTGAAAGTGCAAACTATAAACTTTTTTTCTTAATTAAGAGTTTACAGTACAAAATTGTATGTGATATTATTTTGTTTGTGATTTTATATATCAGTTCAAACTATTTCACACTTCAATTCAAGTTTATATTTTCAAGTGAAAGTCTTTTTTCAACTTTCTGGTGAAGAAGTCAAAACTTTTTTATCCCGAAGAAAACTTTTTCACTGCCAACAATTGTGAAAATCGAATTAAACAAATTTGTTATTTTATGTGAAACTATTTGTAAATGTTTTACAACTTTTTCTACTTTTTATAATACTTCATACGGAAGTTGTGTTGAATTGAAGCGCATTTCAATCATTTTTGTTCACATAATTATTTTACAAAAAGCTGCAACTATTGCATCTGTCATCACTTCAAAAATATATAAATAGAGTATATATAAAACCACTTGTTTTTTATGTGATACGGTTTAACATAGTAAAAATTAACAGTTATTATAGTGAAAAGGCTCACAAAAAACAAGCCTTTAGCGAAAATCTAGATTTTGAATTAATTATTCGCATTAGAAATTCTCGAAAAACAAATAATAATTATTGATCGACACTTGAAGTGACGCCAAAATTGTGACTTAATATTCAGAATCTGCAAATCTCATAAAAGTGATAAGAATTTTATGGTTAATTTTTTGATTTTTGAATTTTATTTTTTAAAAAGTTTGTTCACTGCAGAATAAGTGTTACCTGTATTACTGTTTTAATGCTTCTTTGAAGAGATAATTTATATTAATTGGAAATTTTTTACGCAAGTGAGGAACTGAAATAACTTAAATTGATTATTATAAAAGTGAGCAACTGATAGAAGCACTGAGAGTACTGTTTTACCATTCAAAGAGGTCGTGAAGAGGCCGCACGTTTGGGGTGGAGTGAGAGTTACGGTTAGAGAAGCATTGATGCAACACAACATTGCAATATATGATCAATGCTTAAGATGTTCTCTAAAACCCAATGACAAATTTGCGTGATATTCACACTATAAGCACAATAAACAACTATAGAAAGTGATGATATGATGCCTTTCTTTGATTATAATATGCAATGAAAACTATATTTTTACTTCTTATAAGTATTCACATCATTAGAAAACGATGACTGATTTCATTTTATTTGTGTACATCCTTGTGATATGACATACCATTAGCTTTGTTTCTTATCTCTTTTATTGTTTGTAACGAAATTTTGAGTTACTGTTTGAAGAAATAACTTATCATAAGAAAAAAATCTTTTATTTTGTCCGCAACTCGTTTTAAGTGAAGCGTTCACTACAGAGGGTTAACTTCACTGTTTCTACAGAGGGTTAACTTAATTGAAATCGTGCTAATAAACAATTGGTAAGATATTAAATAAGACAAGTCCTAAAGCAAATCATTCAATAATATAAACCATGAAATTCATAGCAATTATTTTTTTTCTCTTCATTCAAACTACTTTTAGAGCAAATTTATATAAAGGCTCTGATACTTATTTTCTGATCGTGTTTTTGACATGTTTTTTGTTTGAAATTTGATTTTTTATAGTATTTAATATTTAAATTGCAATGATTTTTGCCGTATATCAAACTTGTCAAAGTTTAGAGAACCTGAAATCTTAGTGTTTCATCATTCGTGAGTTCATTGATTGCCTCAATTTTTTGATGCTCCCTATCATATAACAGTTTTTCACGCCTCAGGCTATCATTTAAAGTCCACATAATTCCAAATTTAAAACTTAGTTCTACCCCAACAAAGTTTGGTTACATCTTTTCTGTTTCTTTCGCTCTCAAAAAAGTCTACTCTCAAGTACTCATTTGAATAAAGTGAAGAACTAATGGTTCTCACTCTTCAATCGATTAGAACTTTTCGAAAAGAGGTAACATTAACATGACTTATAAAGTTGTAGTACAGTGGAGTTAAGTTAAAAGTTGAAAAACTTTAATCGTATCAATTTTTCATTTATTGGACTACTTTTTAGTCATCATCAGTCAGTTGTAGGGCAATCGCCTTCGATTTAAATCACATCTCAAGATATAGTAGGCGTGAAAATACAAATCTAATTTGTCTGATTCTGACCTCAATCAGTCGAGCATTTTTTCTGCTTTCCGATCGACTGTCGCATTACTGCCAACTCTTTCAAGACTTTTGTTTTTAATTAAACACTTCGTTTTCTAAATTAAGTTTCTTAATAATGCAATTGTGTTACTAATACACGGATTAAATTTCAATTAATTATAAGCATTTATAAGTGAATTAAATCTAATGAGATTGTAATACATTATTAATAAGTGGTTATAAACTTGTATTTGAATAGACTGAACGAACACGTCTTATTCTCTCACTGTAACGAAGATTCTGGTGGAGGAGATCGTGAGTACAAGTGCAACCAGTGTCCCAAAGTATTCAATTGGAAAAGTAATCTCATTCGACATCAAGTCGCACACGACGACTCTCGAAGATATACTTGTGAGAACTGCAAGAAAGTATTCACAGACCCGAGTAATCTTCAGCGACACATTCGGTCTCAACATATCGGCGCCCGATCTCACGCTTGTCCCGATTGTGGTAAGACTTTCGCCACTTCATCAGGCCTTAAACAGCACACACACATACACTCGAGTGTTAAGCCATTCAGATGTGAGGTTTGTTTCAAAGCCTACACACAATTCTCCAATCTATGCAGACATAAGCGAATGCACGCAACGTGTCGACTACAGATCAAGTGTAATAAGTGTGGACAAGCCTTCTCTACTGTCACTTCTCTATCAAAGCATAAGAGATTCTGTGAGGGAACTTCTCCTTCATCTAATGCTTCTTTATCTCCTTCTTCAAGGAATGTCAATCACATCAATTTAAACTTATCACCAAATTTATCATCACCTGATAGTAGTGTCAGAAAGGATTCTCAAATAAGTTCATTGGATTTAACGAGTCCATTGAATCAGACGAATCCCAACCCTTTTTTGGTGTATTCAAGACCAGGATTTCCATTTTATCCGCCATTCTTTGGCACTTCATTCCCGAGTATATTTCCCGGAAGTGGAACTCCTATTTCTCCGGCCAGTAGTGGACCGATAATTAATACCAATAACAGTATCAATAATAACAATCAACTTTCAAGTGATTCATTTTCATTGACTAATAAACAAATAGCTGAGACTGAAATTATCAAAAGTTCAAGAGATTTTGAAGTGAAAAAATTTCAAAATAATTCACAAAATCCTTCGACTGAATCGTCAGCAATCAATTCAAATTTGAAAAAAGAGGTAATTTTCGATTTATTTGTTCTCTCAATAATAAAGTTCTAAATGAATTTGACTTAACTTTAGAAACAAGAAGTGGTCTCTAATACAAGCGAAAGTTTGGCCTCTGATTCAGAACAATCAGACATAGAAGAAAGTGACGAAGAAGTGGCCATTACTGCAGAATCCGATTCTGAAGACGAACGAATCGATATTGAGTCGAAAGAAGTTTCGACAAAAAAGGAGTTGAAGATTGAATCCGATTCTCCTGTGAGTAAAAATATGATGTCGTCAAGTCATCGCGAGAGTTCTCCAAAACAGGGAGCCGTTTGTCCCGAACAAATGATTTCAGCGAATGGTTTCATACGTCCCCTGTCTATGATGGTCGACCACTTGCACTCGGACTTACCATTCGACCTCTCGCGTAATAATAATAAATCCCAACGAAGATTACTTGAAGACTCGCCTGAATTCAAATCAAAAGTTCGTGAAGACTCGAGAGATGAGCCGTTAGATTTGACTGTAAAACATAAGAAAGAGAATATATCATCACATTTGATGGCACCCAATAATTACGAAGAATTATTCGCCAGACATAGAGCTATGTTTATGGCCGAAAGTGTGCAATCGCGGGATGAGAAGAGATCTCATTCACCAACTGCTCATATATTCAATCACCACAAGTTGGCCGAACACTTTCCGCGCCCTCTCTCACCATCAAAACTGATGGCATATCCTCGACCTATTCATCCGATGATATTAGAGTCGATGTATCGCATGCAAATGGAACATCAACACAAACCACCCAATGCTCCGGCATTTCCAATGTTTGGTGATCCGCAGCGTTTGTCGAATGCGTTTCCCGCGTTTCCACCTCGATATCCGCCAATGTTAAACCCTGCACTTCTGGGCACACCTGCAGCTCAGGCAACCTTTGACTTCATGAGAGCTCATATTAATGATAAAATTAAACCTCAATCCGAAATGATGTCACCGCAAATGATTAAAGCGAAAGAGAGGTATACCTGTAAGTTCTGTGGAAAAGTCTTTCCGCGTTCGGCTAATTTGACACGTCATTTAAGAACCCATACAGGAGAACAGCCCTATAAATGCAAATATTGCGAAAGATCTTTCTCGATATCATCTAATCTTCAGAGACATGTCAGGAATATTCACAATAAGGAAAAGCCCTTCAAGTGTCCACTTTGTGATCGATGTTTCGGTCAACAGACAAACCTCGACAGACACTTGAAGAAACACGAATCTGATGGACCAACTATTTTGGACGACTCGCCAAAGATCGAAATCGATAAAGACAACGGCGACGCCTATTTCAATGAAATTCGCACTTTTATGGGTAAAGTCACCGATCGTTCAATTACTGACAAATCGATTCGAAGTCTAATTTCTCCGAAAAGTAATAATGAAAAAGTCAATTCACCAAAAACTAATGGAACGAATGATGACAATGAAACCATTGCTGATGAAGAATCAGATATTGATGAAAATGTACCCAAAAAGTCTCGATTACATTCCGACACTTCCAGTATTATTGAAGACGATGTAGTTATGAGTGAAGACAATGAAGACGCAGATTCTGTAACCGATGAAGAATCATCTGCTATTCCTTCAGAGAATGGTAATAGTAGGACAAGTCCATCGAGAAGCCCACCCGTCGGCACCAGAACGAGAGCCAATATTAGTTCAGTTGTTGCCTGTCTTTCAAAGAAAGCCCAACAAAAGCTGAATGGACTCAACGGTTGTGGTAAAGCCGATGAAGAGAAGAATAGTGAGAACGGTGTGGCTCTCACTGCTGGACATTGATATTCGTTTGAATCTTTTTTAAATTAATTAATTTATGACAAAGTACTTCTCGATGACAGAGTGCTAGTCATATCAATTTTCGCTCTATTCATGAAATAATTGATGTAAAACGGGATATATTTCAGAAGTTACTTTTGTTTATCAATACATCACTCAATAAATGTTAAACTTTGTATAAAATACTGAACAAAAATTCGATATAATCATAATTATAAAAAAGATCCAATGCTTAATAGCAAGTATTCAAAGCAACACTTCAATTGCTTAAAATGTTGATTATTATTGCTATTAATTTTTGTTTTTCTTAATCATAGTATTGTTTTTTCATTGTAATTATAATGATTTGAATACATTAGCACAAAATGTACTCTTAAAATACAATCATTGAAATATGTTATCGATTTTTGTTTGTCTTGATTAGAATTAACCCAAAGAGCGCAACACAACTGAAACACAAACTTTAAATATAAAAATTTGTTTCGTATAAAAAGATAATTTATATTCATATTTAGTTTGTAAAACTTATACATATATATTATATATAGTTATAATTATTATTATTTTTATTATCAAATTAGTAGTGAAATTAATGTTTATCTGACTTTATTTGGATACACTTTTGTATTATTTTCATTCATTATTATTGAACTGAATGTAATTTATGCCGAAATTGTTGACTCGTTATCTATAATGATCTTTTTTAGAGAAAATGATTATATAATTATATTATATTTGTTTAAATAATTATATTTCAACCGATTTGATTGAAAAAATCTGCAGCAAATCTACTTAATCAATGCATGAATAAATTAATAGGTCATTAATACTTATTGAATAAAATTATAACTCATTTTAACGTTTCACCCAATAATAAAGTGAGAAAAAGTATTATTTTTCTTTCATTTCAAGTTATTTATACTTTTCCGAGAACTCCTTTTTCTCGACAATTAATTGCAAATGTTTTCCTCATTCCTATCATTTCTGAATATCAATCTTCATGATCGACAAATAGAAGGCCTTCACTAACTTCGAAGCGTGCGCTTAATTACCTGTTTGTCTCATTATAGTTAATGAAGTGGGACTCAAACCTATTTTAATTATATACTATTGATTCAATATTTATTGCTTTTCTTATAAAATTCTTCGAGTCTTAATTACAGTTTTTAAAACTTAAATAAACATTTGAAATAAACTGATAAAACGTACAGAATATTAAACTCTGAATGAACTAAAAATGAAACTAAAAAATAAATAAATGTAGATTTAATTAGAAACTAATGAATTATCTGCGTTTAGCTATAACTTTATTGAGAATGGTTTTGAAGGGAGATTCATAGCATTGTGAATAAGTGGTGGCGCAATCAATTTGCATCATCCCATTAATCCACGCACGAGAATAAGGATTCGCCAAATTAAGAAAGAAAGCTCCAGAAACCCTTTTAGCCCATTCGTTAATCGATGGAATTTTGGCCGCAATGTATGTTGAAGTTTCACATACAGCTCGATAGCGACATTCGGCTTCAGGTATATGTAAATAAGTTGACAACTTTTCTGACACTGTATTGAGCGATGTGTAAACCATTTCGTAATCGAAATCAAATGATGCCGTTCTCACACTTCTGGCCAATAAGAGACTGTTCGCTTGCGGAAAAATCTTAGCTAATAACCAGACACCAGTCGTATATATGAGACCTAATTTTAAAACATTTGTGCCCGTCATTGAGGTTATTATAGATGCCAATGGATTGAATAGAAAGGGAAGTGTTCGACCTTTTGTGTTATAGACCACAGAAATGCCCGACTTTTCCGCCTCACTCATCATCGATTCAATATTTGAAGAATTATTGGCTGATAATATGGCTGGCAATGCAATCATCAATACGATTATAAATAGAGAAAGCTTTGCGCAAAACATTTTCGATCAATTAATCAATGAATCTGAAGAATGAGAAGAATTTAATAAAATTATCTGATAACTGATGTGCTTTGAATATCAATAAAAACTGAATAAATTTAATGTGAGACCTCTTTTTATATGACTTGAGCTTATATTGTGAATGACTTTTTAAGTGACTACTCGTATCATTTAAAACTTGAAGTCAAACTACAATTATTATTCATAGATTGATGAGAAACAATCACTACGTGAACTCTCTTTTAGCTGTTTCGTTTGTCAAAGCCAATTATCAAAATTTTGTCATAAAAGTTCAGAGTTTCAGTAATTTATTCAAGTCATTGATGGTATAGTTGGTTCGTTTGACACCTGTACCTCATCGAAACCTCGAAACAAAACATAGTATTTCAAGTAAATTTCATTTTCAAAGTAAATCTTTAAAAATAAGTCAAAATCTAAAGCAAAAGTTTCTCAAACTCAATAAGAATTGATAAGAAGTCCATTAAACTCTGTTTGAATGTTGAAGAAATGCCATTGAAATTGACGTTCAACTCATGATAATGATAATATTGACGTCAGTTTATATATTATATAAATAATACATTGGCAATAAAGATATTTGCAATCAATCCTTATCTTAATATGTAGTAATTTGGTATCGAAACTATAGTAACTTAAGTCTATTATTCAAAAGAATTTAAAGGTTTGTGAACTCTTTTGTAAGTTTAAAAGTTATTCACAAGTGGTCTTCTTATCAATTCTATTATCTTTATTTTAATTTGAGTCAAAAAACATTTTTATTAACCGTAACATAAAACTTGATGACTAATTAGATTACGAACCAATTTCACGAACTAATATTAATTGAATCTATAAATAGTTACTCATTATTGATCTGAACGGAAACATTAAACTCGTAAATGAGTTACAAACTATTTATCAATAAATAAAAATGAATACTAGCATTAGAGAGCCTTAAGTGAAACCTCGAGTGTCCGAACTGTTTATGATTCATATGGTTTGATATATTATTTGATAAGTTATCTCCTAATCAATGCTACAAATACTTCTACAATACTTCAAATGTATAATTCATTATTTCAATACTTCACAAATAAGAGCTTATAAGAGTTAATGAAAATATTTCCATTCAATTATTTTTTTGACATCAATCAAGAACATATAGTTCTTCAGTGAAGAAGTCATGAAAATTTTGTTCAAAAGTTATGTAAAGATTGCGCGCGACTATTAGAACAACAATAAGATGAAAGTTATTTAGAACTAAATTTCAGTTGAATTTTGAATGATTTATAAAGAAATTCTTCAAAAATGTCTTATTATTTATTGATATCACTAATATTTTTTCATTTGAATGCAATGACGATATCATCGTATGATTACTCAAAACTAAAACTTGTGTTAATCGTAAGTGTTTTAAAACTTTGTTTTGATACCTACTTATTATAAGTGAATTATTTTGAATAACTTGAAGGTTCACAGACATGGAGACAGAGCACCGATCTATACATATCCAACTAATTCGTACGCGAGTCCAGATTACTGGCCACAGGGCATCGGACAGTTAACTCATGTGAAGTTTTTCTCATTTTTCATAATATCTATTAATAACAGAAAGAAAAATTTTATAACTTTTTCTAAATTCAATCAATAGAAAGGTAAAGAACGTATGTTTCAATTGGGAAAATATATTCGTGAGCGATATAAAAAATTTTTGGGGACATCTCCGCGAGAGGTTCACATCAGAAGCTCTGAAGCCGAACGTTGTCTTGAAAGTGTATCGTTAGTCATCGCTGGACTCTATCCACCTGAAGGAAGGTAATGTCGATTTTATTATGTAACTTGAGTTTATTTTTTCAAATTCTTGATTTTTAAATTGTTTATGATTATTGAGATGGCAATGGAATGATTCTTTGGGCAAATTATGGCAACCGTTTCCGATTCACACTATGAATATATCAAACGATGGAATGTTAAATCCGGGCTCAATCTGTCCGATGGCTGACAAAGAGAATGATAAGATTCTAAAGTCTGAAACAGTGAGAAACTTTATGCAAAAACAGGAAGTTAGTCTCAATTTTGACTATCATTTTGATTTCCTTAATAATAAGTTCATTTTTTAAAAGCTGTTATTGGAATTTGTTTCCAAAAATTCTGGTCTCGATATGAGTCACTACAAAGCTGCGAGAGATTTGTTTAATACGCTTGAAATCCATAAATCCCACAATTATTCACTACCGAAATGGGTCAACAATACTGTCTTCGAAAGTCTCCGTGAGATCCAAGACATAGCCTTTAATTTTGAATTCTCAACACAATTAATGCAACGCTTGAGATCAGGTGATCATCAAATGAAAATAAGTTTTAATTTTACAAATTTTTATTTGCAATTCGCTTTAGGATTACTTTTGAAAGATATGACAAATCGTATGAAGCAATCGATTGATGAATTTAATTACAAGATTCACTTGTACTCAACCGTAAATATGTTTTTAAACAAAAATAAAGAAACTTTTACTAAACTTTTATATGTTTTGATAGCACGACACACAATTAGTTGCACTTCTAAATGCTCTCAAAATATTTAACATAAAATCTCCGCCATTCGGTATATTATTGACTATTTTTAATTGAATGCAAAACTAATCTAAACTATAAATACATGACTTAATTATAAGGTGCGGCTCTATTTTTCGAGTTGTATAAGATTGAGAACAAAGACGTACTTCAATTGCATTACTTGAATGAAACCGAATCTCAAAATCCTTATCCAATTGATTTGACCGAATGTTCGAATGAGAAAAAGGAATGCCTTTTGAATGAATTCTTGGATTCCGTGAAAAATTTGATACCAAATAATTGGGAACATGAATGCAATGCAAAGTTGGATATGAACTCGGAGAAAGACGAACTTTAATTAAAAGAAACGTTTCTTTACATATATTACAAACTTGAAAATTATAACTTATTAATATATTTGATATATTATTAGTTATACTCTTTCCTGAGTTTTTTTGTCAGTTTTTCAATATATTGTATTGTATTGACTTATGCTCATTAAGTCATCAAAGATTTAATATGATTTGTTGTAACTATTAGTTGATTCTTTTGGAATTGATGAAAACTATATATAGAATGCGAACCTTGTTTTGCAGTAAGTCTTTTCGTGTTAAGTGTGGAGAAATTGTAAATAGCAAAGCTAGAGTAGAAGCACACCAAACTGTAAGTGTATGTTTCAAATAAAAAGTCAAAATAACAGATTTAGCGTAACATCGTTTAGCAAAACTTTTTCTTTTAAAGCCATGTTTTTGCAAATTATTCGAAAGCACTAATAAAGTAAAGTGTAAGTGCATCGGACATGTGCAAATCAAATCTTATCAAACTCTTCACAATTGAGATACTATTGTCGGTACATGTTCAATGACCTTATTGTATGTAAATATGTAAGAATATTGCGACAATAGTGTCAAGATTAATGAATTTTAAGCTTATATGATAATAAATGTACAGGTGAGGAAACAATTATCTTGGAGGGGTCATCACTAGTTAGGTATGTGCGCCTGCCTAACATTCATACTTTTCAAGTATGATTGTATTGAAAAGTATGAGTATTAGGCAGGCGTACTACTGAACTAGTGATGACCCTCTAAGATCATTGTTTCCTCGCCTGTATTCCTGTCATGTTTCAGAGTCTGTTCAAATCTTTTCAAAAATCAAGTTTTATAAAAGTATAACTTTCTGAAGATATTTTAATAATATTGTTTTAAACAAACAATTTGATCCTTTAAATGATTACATTGAAATTTGTTCACATTAAAAAACTATTTGGATTCAACATATTGCAAATGCATGCGATTCATCAATTAAAGCATTTCTCAGATTTAGTAAATCTACAGAAAGTTTCATGTTTTATATTACAAAGTAGGGTTTGTCAAACTATTACTTCAAATTTGATTGTTTTTTACTTCAAGAGTTATATATTCATAGATAAGATATTTAGAATCGAGCGCTCAAATGATTTTAATTTTTAAATCAATCCCTACTTTAATGATAAATAAGTAAAAATATTCGCAAATATCATTTGTTTGGCTCTGAAAATATATTGATGTTTAGTATGAATCAAATTCTCAAAATATCATATATAAGATCACAACTGAGTGACATAGCCTTTGAAATTTCCAAATATTTTCATCTTAAAGCACAGAATTTGAACTTATTTTTTTGTTATTTAGATAACAAAACATTACACACTATGAAAAGCTTAGACTAATGACTAAAGAACTTGACCACAAAATTATACCAGACTTTAAAACTTCTTTAATGAACAAAAAACAGATAAAAGATTGTAAAAAGTTTGTTAACCAAAAGATAGCGCTCTATTCATAACAAATGCATTCAAACACCGAATCATATGTTTTATTAAAACGAATAAATATTAAATAAATAATATTCTATAAAATGTTATCAAATTATTTGATTGATTCTTTTGGTTTTGAAATTTAATTAAATTATATCTATTTATGAAATTGTTATAAAATTGTTATGAAAATGCAAAACAAGTCGAGTAATGACTCGTTTAACGAATTGGTGTCAAAAATGTTTTCGTGTAATATTATATTGTTATCCACTGAAGACGCCAAACATTTCTGTAAAAATAAATTCAATACTAATTTAGAGAATGTTTTCAATCAATTTTCAATTATTAATAAACTTAATCGTAAGTCAATTATCATTATATTTATTATCAATAATAAATTGCTTTTAATTCAATATAAATTAAAACAATTTTTAAAAACCTTTTTTGTCCTTTGATATGGTTTTGAAAAATAATTTTAAAAAATAAAAGCATTGAATTGTTTTGCCATAAGTTAATGAATTGATGATTAATAATAAATATAAATTGTATTATAAGTAACGATTCGAGACCTGATGGGACACAACGCATACGCTCTGAATGGACTTCGATTTCGTTTCACAGATTATGAGTCAATGAAGACTCGACCCAATGGTTCTCAAGTCAAGAAATTACTGTTTGATATCATATCGTCAATGAGTTCTTCACAACATTTAGAATCAATAGATTCATACGACACGCCGTGGTTTGAGATGTGGAAACACCTCTTCATCGATACTTTTGAGTGGAGTGAACATGACTTCATCGGCACTTATTTTGGATGTTTTTTCATTATAACCGCTAAAGAATTGAATGATTTTAAAGATATTTTAGCATCACTTCTGACTCAGGTTTCAAAACATTTCTATTATTTTAATACAAAAACTTTGTGTCTCTAGAAGAAAGACATCAATAGCTTTCAATTCAATGTTTATTGTCTTGAGTTATAATTAATTATGATTTTGTGTTGAAGAATTGCTTAAACCTATTGTTTAAAATTAATATGAAATATATATTTAGATAAAACAGTTATCATCGATTCGATGGATTCAACCAGACTTTGTTCGTTATTATATAGTGTTAAGTGAAGAACCTTTTGATCCAACATTTTCTACAGAACTGACAAATTCTAAACTTTATGATGAGCTCAACTCAATGTATCCCAACTCATATTGGCTCCAAATTGACAACATATCCAATAATAGTGATAATGAAGAAGTGTTTTGTGATAAAACTGCACCCATTGATGGCGTCGATAATGTTAACCATTTTGATGATGAAAGCGGTGACCCTTTGAATGCAAACATGAATTCAACGCCTTTAATCTCTAACAATGAGAAACATAGCAGTGGTTCCGATCAAAGTATAACTGCATCAATACATCAACAAAGTGTTAACGAAACAACTCATAAATATATTTCATTACCGAATAAAAGTATTATAGAAGGCGTTTCCTCTCTTATAGAAACAATGCTTAAAGAATTTATTTCCAAATCATTGATACCTTGGGCTGAAAAGCAAATTAAACTTTTAGGAGAATCCATATCACAGAGAAAAGGATTCAGAAGAAGTATATTCAGTGCTACAAAATCTTTAATTAATAACATGTCCTCATCTACTGTTGGACTGAAAGCTGCGAATATGTCTCAATCAGTGATTTATATGACAGAAGCGCCAGAAATGCAATTGAGAAAGTTGGGGGACATCACTATGTGCTTAGCTATGTATGAGTTGGCTTTCAATTCGTTTTATGCGGCAAAAAAAGACTTCCAAAGCGAAGGCGCGTGGCTTTACTACGCGGGCGCTTCAGAGGCCAGTGCTATCGCTTCTTACTATACAAACAAATTTCAAAAACATTATTTCGATCAAGCGATCAATTGTTATGTTGAGAATTGTAAAGCAATGAATTACGCGACTCGAACCACCATTTTAGCCACTGAAGCGAATAGAAAGTTGTGGCCAAACGAAGCTGCCAATCTTTTCATACGTATGACTGGAGACGATAGTGATCTGCGTTCAGCTTTGTTTCTAGAACAGGCCTCCAAATGCTTCATCGCTGCCGGTTCTCGACTCAGGAAATCTGCTTTTCATTACGTACTCGCCGGACATCGTTATAACAGATGTGGTCTTAAACATTTCGCTCTCGCATGTTATCGAAGGTTCGATTGTTGCAACTGGTCTTGTGCTGCAGATCATGTCAATCTTACTATCGCTAGACTTTATTTAAGTATAGCTAATAGTACGGGAACAGCCAATAAACGTTTTTTGGATTACAAGAATAAAGGATTAGAGATAATGAGAGCCAATGCAAACAAACAAATTTTTTATCAGGAATTTATCCGTGAAATCAAAAAGGATTTTGAAAATTCTACTAATAATGTGTCAAATAGTTTCTACTTAGAAATTCCTTTTATTAAATTTGTTACTTTCCAACCAATTGAGGGCTCAGTTCAAGAAAAAGGCTTTAATATATGTTATGTAAACGAAGAAACTGTATTTAAATTATGTTTGATATCTCCGTTTCAATTTGTTTTGCATCAATTGAAGTTTTATACCAATAACTTGAACGTCGACTGCACTACTATTTCATCAACTCTTGAGTCGTGTGAAGAGACTATCATTTTTCTGACAGTAATTCCACAAATTGAATGCGAGTTCGAAATAATGGGTATTGAATATAAGGTTGAGGACAGTCTTCTTATGAAATGCGAAATTAGTGATAAAATAAGAAAGAGCTTAAAGTTTCGATCGATAAGAACACTACCACTAATTGAGATCGATATCGGGTTTGCTCAACAAAACAATAGTATATTGGGCCCAATGCAAGTGTTTTCTAATGAAATCATTGAATTATTCATAAGATTGACGAGCAGTGAGAATGGGTGGAAGCCATCAAATGTTATTATGACAACCAATGCTAATATTATTAAAGATTTTATTGACCATAAGTCTGAGCAGGAAATCCAAGTACACTTTAATAGTTATAATACCTTCAAAATGCAGATTCCCTCACAAGTAGGGAGTCATAGCGTTTACTTCAAGTTACGCTATACTGAAATTCAAAGTCAGAAAAGTCGTGTCGTTATTAAAACTATTCACTTTAATGTAACCGAATGTTTACATTTAGAGTCTATGGTTGAGAACGTCGTGAGTCTCAGAAGTTTACTCAATAATGAGTCTGTTTTCGTTAATGCTTATGGCAGTGAAACTATTGAAATTCCAGCGACACTTACGGCACACATTCTAGTGGATGGCCTTTCCATTCCTTGGAGTCTCTCTAACAGACATGGACTCATTCAGCTTTAATCACTTTAGTTATAATTATATATTTGTTATTTATATGCAAAAATGCGTTTTTAATTTAATTAAATAAATCAAAAATTATTACTTATAAATTCTTCTCTTATTTCTGTCCGAAACCAATATTATATGGATGTATAAAATGAGTTATACTGTCGTTCGACTATTTTATATGATTATAGATTTTATTTTTTGCTCATTTTAAAGAACTGTCACTTTCATAATATTTTTCAAACAAATTTTTTTTACAAAATCCATTTAATATTCAAAATTTCTTTCATCTTATGCTTATCTCTATAAAATTGAATTGATTTTATGCACGAATCGATTTTAGTTTCGATGTCTAAGAAAGAGTACTTTTAGTGCTGTGCAGAGAGTACTGCTTTCATATTCTCATTCGATTTAAGTTTACTTTTGAGTTAATATATAAAGTTTAAGCTAAGCTTCCAATATATTCAATGATATCTCAACATAATAGATAACTTCATTGAGAATTGATTAGGGCTTCAGCTTTCAACACATCCAATACAGTGATTGTTAAGCACAAGTGAATGAATTATTAAATAAAATAGCATTAATCTCAAAGCTGAGGATTATTCAAAGATTCTTTCACTTGTATGAGTTGCACATTATTCTATGAATTCTTCTATTGTTTAACTTTTTCAAATGCATAGCATTCGGAATAAATGATAGAATAGCTTGAATACTAAAACATTTGATAGCTATGTACAGTACAGGCCAAATAAATACTCTTTATTCATCATTCCTCAAATCATGTCAATTTCTAAGGGTTTCATAACTTATAATCACTACTAAGGGTTGAGTACTTTCCAGTACTCTTTACTACTGAGGGTTATTCACTACTATATCAACGATTTTGAACATAACTTGTGAGAAAACTACTGGAAATTATATCTTGAAATTAAAATCATTTTAAAGCCTCTAATCTTAGCTTCAATTTGATAAATACATTTTCTCTCAATCACTATCAAAATAAAGTTTCCCTTCAATGTAAAAGTCTATAGGTTTTTAGCATTAGCTCAAAAAAGTGAGAAATAGAGAAAATCCTCATTTTTTTTAAAAACTCATTAATTAAATCAAAATGAATAAATAAACAAATTTTCTTGAATATTCCATAGAAAAAATACAATGCTCAACATTTTTGGGCCAGTACTATATAAGATATTTACTAATGTCTTATTTTATATAATTTCATTTTTCATTTCCCCTTCAATTATTTAAAATAAAAGGTGTCTTCAATTTTTTAAGTTTCAATTGGATAGACTTATGGAAAAGTTCTGCAAATCATAGTCAAAGAGAAAATTATTTCATGCTATCTTTCATTCTTAATGATTTTCTACTTATTGTGAACCTTCACTGCATATAAAATTATTAAAAAGTAAAAATATTAACTTATTTAAAATTGAAGTCAAATGAAAGTTGAAGAATTTGAGAATGACTTGAGTTAGGAAACATTGTAAAAATTATTTTGTAACAGAAGAATCCAAAGAATCTTGAAATTACTTGACTATTTACATTATTTATTTGTAACTTCTTTTCACGAGTAAATACTAAATCTCAGTGCACACAAAATTTGTTGCAAGTTTTCTATCAAACACTTTAACTGTTTTTTCGTTCATAGATTTTTCTCTCGCAAAAAAAAGAAATATGACTCGAGAGTAAAAAGAAATCAGATACTGAATTATTCCAGAGGAGTGCTATTGGGGTTAAACCCTTGTTAGTTGAAGCATACTTTTGCTCAATTTTTATCGAGTGCTTCAACTGTAAAAAGATTTTGTGTGAAGGATACTATTAACTTATAGAAAAGTAACTCTTTTATTTATTCAATTAAAATCTTTAAACAAATACAAAGCTTTCAAAGTTCTTGAGTTTCAGTCTCTAAAGCTCTGTAACTCAAAAATATCTTAAATATTAGAACTGTACACATAATATGTGTTTTGTGTTAATTGGTGTTGACTTAGAACCGCACAAATTGAGAAACAGGCAGAAAATGGGAAACCGACAGAAAATTAGAAACTCATGTTGTAATAGCTCATGAATCAAGAAGTTATTTCATAAAGATCTTCAAATTATGTTTTTATAAATTTGGCAAACAATCAAACACTTCAATAATATCGATATTTAGAAATTATAAAAAAAATTATAGAATTCTTAGTAATATTAAAATTCAGAAAGTTTTAAAATTTTATAATTTTTTGCCAACAATTAAAATAACAGACAGACAGACAGACAGAAAGTACGAAAGACTAGAAATTCGTTTTATTCCACTAATAGTTAAAAAGATAATTAAACGTAACAAAATTTCAACTTATTGAGTATTTTTTATAATTTTCAAATATAAGGATATAACTGATTCTTACATTTTGAGGTCTGTACGCCAATAAGTTGAAATTTTGTTACGTTTAATTATCTTTTTAACTATTAGTGGAACAAAACGAGTTCCTAGTCTTTCGTACTTTCTGTCTGTCTGTCAGTTATTTTAATTGTTGGCAAAATATTATAAAGGACTTAGTCAGATTTGGCCTAATTCCCCACCAAAGCCAATATGGGTATCAAATTAAAGCTTATGAAGAGTAAAATAGTAAACAAAAAGAATTTTTCAAAAATACGATGGCTGAGAGGAGATATGAATTTTTAAATGTATTTAATATTAAGAATTATTAATTAGATTCAGAAAGCTCGTTAGCATTACCCAGGGAACACCACGTGGAGGTGAGCTTGTTGTCCCCCATCTCAGATTTTTAAAGTAGCTAGAGGTGCCCCACTCATTTTTTAGTGTGGGTTGTTCCACCCATCTCAGATTTCTATAGTGGCTAGAGGTGCCCTACTTAATTTTTTAGACGTCAATCTTTAAAATTCATATCTCCTCTCAGCAATCGTATTTTTGAAAAGTTCTTTTTGCTTTCAATTCTACTCTTCATAACCTTTAATTTGATACCCATATTGACTTGTTAGGCGATTAGGCGAGATGCCTATATGTTTCTAATTAAGCTTTTTTTAAAACTTACTAAATTTTAATATTACTAAGAATTCTATAATTTTTGTAAATTTTATAATTTCTAAATGTTGATATCATTGAAGTGTTTGTTTGCCAAATTTATAAAAACATAATTTGGATATCTTTATGAAATAAATTCTTGATTCATGAGCTATTACAACACGAGTTATATAACTGAGTTATTCTTGTTTAACAGATGTTCTGCCAGTTTCTAATTTTCTGACGGTTAGATCGGTTCTACCGACTACGTCAATGCCGTGTTAATTATGTATGTGAAATGAAATCTGCTTTTACTTCAAAATAGAAATTGGAAAAAGGCATAACATGATTTTCTAAAAGATTAATTCTGTAGTCTTTAAAGTCCATATGCTGAGTGGATATACAGTACTCACTGTTGATATACTTACGAGTTAGTGAATAGCATTAAGCTTGAACTAGGCTCATCTCAAGCTAAAGCTCGAAGAGTAGTGACAACGCGAGAAAAAGTTTCTCGTTCGGTTCAAAAAGTACGTTATTCAAGCGATAACATTCAGTCGATACATGTATAAAAATTAATTTGTTCATAAACATTATTTGTGCGCTTTTTGTAGTACAATATGCTTTTGAACAGATAACGCTTCAGTTTGACCTACATTTACATTGAACATGATCAGCTCACGCATAGGAAGCTAAGCTCAAGCTCGTAGCTGTCAACTTTTTGAGCTTCTGTTTTTTCTAGTCATTTAGATTTTGAAATGTATTTGTAATTTTTTGATAGAATGGGAGTTCGAGAAAAATTTCTGAATAGACATCTTTAATATCTGAACTTAAAATTTCTTTAAACCTTGATTTTTAATCATACGAGTTATATTTTTAAATAGTGATATGTTGTAAATTCAAAATGGTAATATTTTTCTTACTTTAAGCTCGAGCTCGGAATAAAAATCAAGCTCATGCAAAATGCTTACATTATTAATATCTTTTATGGTATCATTTTACTAGTGATGATTCGATTCCTATATTTTAATTCCATTCCTATTCCAATTCCTGGAATTTTTTTATTTCGATTCCTATTCCTATTCCTAATCTTGGAATTATTTTAATTCGATTCCTATTCTCATTCCAATTCCTTTTCCTGAAAATTTTTCCTTAAGCTGCCTGAAAAGGCTGTAAAAATAGAAGAGGAAAACTATAATATAAAGTAAAACATACTTCAATTGAAAAAAATTGAAATGTGATGACTATTATTTCAAAAATTCTCAATTATTGCTGTTATTTAGTATTTAACTGTATTGTATAACGTTTTAAAACTTAATTTTAATCTTTATTTTGAATAAGACTTTAAATTTAATTATAAATGATTGAAACATCATTTCATTAGTCTCTCTATTGAATTTGTCTTTAAAAAGATATTAATTCTTCTTTTCCTATTACTAAAAAGTATAATATCTATTCTAAGAATCGAAATAGGAATCGTTATTTTAATTTTGATTCCTATTCCTATTCCCGATAAAATTTAATTCCTAGAATTTTTTTATTTCGATTCTATTCCTATTCCAATTCCTGGAATTTCTTTTTATTTCGATTCCTATTCCAATTCATGGAATTTTTCTATTTCGATTCCTATTCGTATTCCTATTCTTGGGATTTTTAAAATTTCAATTCCTATCCTGTTCCAAGAATAGGAATCGCAATTTCAATTTCGATTCCTATTCCTATTCTAGGAATCGAATGAACGCTATATTTTACTATTAACTTTAACTATGAATAACCCAGTTTCTAAAGCTACTTTCTTACCAAATCAAGCGAAAATGGGTTTGCAAATAAAAGTCAATCAATATGTTTTTTGTTTGCAACCATTATTCAAAGTGAGGATCACCTGTATAATTCGCTTTTATAGGTAGAGCTATTTATTGCTCATGTTTTTGATTGAATCAAACATTTTATACATTTTATAAAACTTATGGTCTGAACCAAATGAAAGCTTAATTACTTGTCCAGTTTTTTCTATAAATTGTGATATAACTTGTGGCCTACAGTTTGGTTCGGGACTAATAAGTCTATACTGCATAACAATCATCATAATTGCAGCCAATTCTGGATGAACCGCACCATATATTTGTTGACTTATAGACAATAGTTCTTCGATCATGAGAGAGGTCTCTTTTCCAGCACTTTCTTCTAAAAAATCAAATCGAAATATTCGATACAATTCTAAATGATTAAATTTAGGAAAGCTTTACCCGCATTGATATTCTGTTGCAATTGTTTTTGCAAAAACTTAAACTTTTGGTAATCAATCTCATCATCTTCTTCTGATTGACATTTATTGCAATCACAATCGAAATAGTATTGAGCTTTAAGTTTGGCCTTTCTCTCCATTTTAATCATATCTAATGCAATGTAATGAAGAAAAATTTGTTGATCCTTTGCAATCGGCTTAATAGCTCTTATTTGTAGATTAAGTCCATTGAAAACGATACAAGCATTTGGAGCACATGAGTGGTCAAAAATTGAAGCTCCAATGTATAATCCAAACCCGCTTTTTATATTCTCATAAGTCATTTCATGAATCACTATTGAATATATATTTATTAAAATTTGTCCGTAGAGTCTCAAAAGTTCATCAATTGAATACTCAATTCCAAAAGTTGTAAAGTTTTCGCAAATTTCTTCAAATTGTTTCATACGATTTCTATCAGATTTAATCTCATTTTCGTGACTTTTGAGATCATTAAGACATCTTAAATATTCATTAAATGTTTGAAATTTTTTAGTTAATAAACTATTGTCTGCTTTAATTAAAAGCCATAAACGCATTACTAAACGCACTAAAAAATCGCTAAGACATTGATCATAATATTGAGCATAAATTTTACATTCATTTTTGTGTGAATGCCAATCACTTTTCTGGCACTCGCGATCGCAATAATACATTTTTGCACACTTTGAACAACGCTTTAAAGATTTATCAAATTTTAAACAGTTATCGCATTTTAAGCTCTTAATATTATGATCGACGACATGAACAATTGGATGTTCATTACAAATGAGATCTCCGACAGAATATGATTTATGGGATTTAAATGCCATATTTTGAGTCTTTATTCTTCAACACTAAACCCAAAATTGAGTGAACATTTCAATAAAGCTAATGCTGAGCTAAAGGGTTATTTTTAAAATGATATTTTGCCAAATAATGCTTTCTATTTTTAAACTTTGTGAGGACTTCTAAATATCCAAATATATAATTTCATTAAGAATAAATCATATGTACAGTACGTTTCATATCAGTGTTCCTTTTGATCGATTAGTATTTTGATATCAAATATTAGTTCACATTCAATTTATTTGTCATAAAAACGGAAA